>JADRCC010161907.1:0-20473 GCA_019843855.1 Hylomyscus alleni | reverse complement strand
ACACACACACACACACACACACACACACACACACACACACACACACTTCTAAATTTTACCTGTTTGGTCCATATACTGAAACTTGTAAGTATGTTTTGGGAGGCAGACCATTTGGTACTAGACAAATCAATTATTGTGATCTTCCCACGGAAGCTTTCCCCGGTTGCCTGCGGTTCTTTGTGTAGAGTGGAGGCTTCGTGAGCTTTCTCCATCCAGTTTGATGTATCTATTGGAGTCACCCTTCCCTTCTCTCCCTCCAAATGCTTTCATATACTCACCCTTGCTATATTTCCAATCATCTGTCCCCTCTTCTGCAATGATCTCTGAGCTTTAGGGGCAGGAGTTGTATTGCAAAGTATTCTTTATAACAGTAAGCCATATTTAAAGTCGAAAGTTGTGTATGATCGAAATGTGTAGTCTTTAAAACAGAACAGAATACAAAGCAAGAACTGTAGGAATTAAAGCTATTTTTCTTTATCACTCAAATAATTCCATGCTGAACTGAAAAGTAATTGCGGCTGTAAGGAAATATCAGAATTGGAGAGGATATATGTTTAGCTAGTTAAATAGAGAAAAAACAAATTTAATTATCTATCAGTTTTTCAGCCCCACTACTCTCAGCCCCTTGGGGTAGCATGTCTTATTTATTTTCATAAACCCATTATTGAACATATTGTCTATCATATAAATCTAATCAATGTTTGTCCCACTGAAATGCACCCATGTGTTTATTGAATCAGTGGTTAAAGTTAGAAAAACCTTAAGTTTTTTTAATCCTAAAAAAATCAACAACGTATAAAGATGATACATAAAATTTGTATTTTAGATCAAACTTTATATATGCTCTGTGACATGTACAAAATATAATTAAAATTGCTGTCCAGTTTGCCTATGTTGAACTGAACGTGGCAGAGGATGAGATTAAAGATGTCTCTTCCTGTGATACCTCCTGCTGCTGAGACTTTTGCATTATTCTTGGGGTGCCCCATATGTGTTCCCCACAGACCTTTGTCTACAACAGTTATCACAAACTGAAAACTTCTAACCATGTCTTTGTCACGGCATCTAACAACATGTTCAATAACACTGAGCTAAGACAGAACTTCATGGGATTTTCTTTTTTGATTTTTACCTGTTTCTCTTTTAATTAATCATTTTATCCATTTAAATTTCCAATGATATTCCAATTACCCCTCCACAATCCATCATCCCATTCTCCCTTCCTCCTCCTCTTTGCCTCTATGAGGGTGCTCCTCCACCCACTCACTCCTGCCTCCCCATTCCAGCATCCCCCTACACTGGGGCATCAAACTTCCACAGTACCAAGGGCCTCCCCTCCTACTGATGTCAGATAAAGCCATCCTCTGCTACATATATATCTGGATCCATGGATACTGCCCTCTCTCTTCTGTTGGTTGATTCATCTCTGGGAACTCTGGGTGGTCGAGTTAGTTGATCGTTCTTCCTATAGGGTTGCAATCCCCTTCAGCTCCTTCAGTCCTTCCCCTAGCTCTTCCATTGGGGTCCCCAGACTCAGTTGTCTGGGTGTATCTGCACCTGTATTGATGAGGTGCTGGTAGAACCTCTCAGTGATTGGCCATACCAGGCTTCTGTCAGCAAGTGTTTCTTGCTCTTTCAACTAGAAGAAAAATACTTGATCTTGTCCTGGGAAATCTGCTTTCTTGACACTTCTTCATGGAATCCACCATTCTATCATGGATTCCTACAACAGAAAGAAGCTAGCATGACTGACTAGACATCAGTGGCTCTTTCTACCTTATCATTTGCTCTTCTGTTCTTGTCTTTGATTACCTAGCTGCCATTGTTCCATCACTGAGCCCAATTCTTACTTGTGATTTCCTGTTACTCTCTCTACATTGGTCTAACTTATGGAATTGTACCTCCATCCTTCATAGTCCCTTCTGATCCTATGTGATCAGGAAGGCATAAGTTGTACCCTCATAAGTTCAGTGGATCCAAGGACTCGCCCTGTTGTAAATCCAAGGCTCCATTTTTACTCATGGAGCTTTTATTGAAAAGTTGTGGGAGTGTCTAAGTAGGGAGAGTCAAAGATAGCTAAGACTACTAGCAAGGAGGGAGCCTCAAGCACTGTGGCAAAAAGAACAAAGGACAGAGTGAATTGTGAGTTCAGGTAGAGTCAACAGAAAAGGAGTAACAGGAGCTGGTATCTGAGTAGACACCAGAAGGAAGCCAGGAAGCCAACTGTGTAGTTACTGTGGAGGTGAACATTTCATGGTAAGGAAGGAAAAAAACCTACCACTTCTGGGCTTTGAATCTTCCTCGTGATGTTCAAAGAGCAACAGTACAGCAGCTGATGGAACAGAGGATAGGGGTCAGAAATGAAGCCAAAGGAGGTGACTGATAGGAAGTCAGCTATGCCACGGTAGATAACGCATTTCACAGGAAGAAAAAGTTAAGTTTAAAACTAGAAAGTGTTATAATAAGATTTACAGTGGAGTGGGTGGCAAGAGAACAGGGTAGAGAGGGAAATATGAAAAGGGATGACTAATACAAAAGACATTTGAAAAGACATGTAGAAACTTATCGCCATACAAGCTTTTAAAAAATACATACAAATACATATGCATATACTTGTGCATATGCATACATATACCTATCATATACATACACATCATATACATAGATAACATAGAGTTACTATTTCATGTTGTGAGTTCAGGAAAGAAAAATGTGTTTCCTGTATACAATAGGATACAAAAGGTGTCAAATAAAACATTAATTGCTAGATATTGGATATGTTCTTGAGTTGATTGCCTCAGATGTCCCATATACAGCTACTAGTATCACTCTTTTACCCCCTAGAATGTGATTAGAGGTCCCAATTGCTGAAGACAACAAATACCGCCGGGCGGTGGTGGCGCACGCCTTTAATCCCAGCACTTGGGAGGCAGAGGCAGGCAGATTTCTGAGTTCGAGGCCAGCCTGGTCTACAGAGTGAGTTCCAGGACAGCCAAGGCTACACAAAGAAACCCTGTCTCAATAAAAAAAAAAAAATACCTAGCACATGGGACATGGAAAAATCAAGCTGATATCAGCCTGGAAGTTTTATAACTGTGGACTAGTGGACTAGCTTTCACAGAACTGGAAGGTTCTGTGTATACTAGTAGATGAGGAAAGTAATGAATAATCTTACACACCTGTGAATGCTATGAGCTACAATAACAACTAATTTGACAAGACGGGCCCACCAGTGCAAGAGTCGTGTTAATGTTATGGAAGTAACCACGTAAGTTCTTATTGAATTTAAAGCCTACTCCAGAAAATAGAACCCATGCCACTAAGTATGAAAAGAAAACTGACTGGAAAGATCATGAGTCTGAGGTAAGAACATAATACTATAATTCTGCTACATGAACATAGCAATAAATTGGTCCCATAGCTTTCATATTTATACCCATAGATTAGAGCATCTTTTTTTTTATTAGATATTCTCTTTATTTACATTTCAAATGATATCTCCTTCCCCGGTTTCACCTCCGGAAAAAAAAAAATCTCTGTTCCCTCCCCTCTCCCCTGCTCACCAACCCACCCTCTCCCACTTCCTGGCCCTGGTGTTCCCCTACACTGAGGTATAGAACCTTCACAGGACCAAAGGCCTCTCTTCCCATTGATGACCAACTAGGCCATCCTCTGCTATACATATGCAGCTGGAGCCATGAGTCCCACCATGCATACTCTTTGGTTGGTGGTTTAGTCCTTGAGAGCTCTGAGGGTACTAGTTAGTTCATATTGTTGTTCCTCCTATGGGGCTGCAAACCCCTTCAGCTCCTTGAGTCCTTTCTCTAGCTCCTTCATTGGGAACACTATGCTCAGTCAAATGGATGGCTATGAGCCTCTACTTCTGTATTAGTCGGGCACTGGCAGAGACTCTCAGGAGACAGTTATATCAGGCTCCTGTTATCCAGCACTTGCTGGCATCCACAATAGTGTCTGGGTTTGATGATTAAATATGGGAAAGATTCCCAGGTGGAGCAGTCTCTGGATTGTCCTTCCTTCAGTCCATAGTTTGTCTCTGCAACTCCTTCCATGGGTATTTTGTCCCCCCTTCTAAGAAGGATACAAGTATCCACACTTTGGTCTTCCTTCTTGAGTTTCTTGTGGTTTGACAAAAGCCAACTATTGCTTCTATTTTCATTTTCAGGTCTTGAACAGTTTTATTGATTTCTTTCACCTGTTTGATTGTATTTTTTTTGTATTTCTTTAAGTTATTTATGCCTTTCCTCATCAACAGCCCCTATCATCTTCATTAAGATTGGATTTAATGTCATTTTCTTGTGCTTCACCTGTGTGAGGATATCCAGTGTTCACTATAGTACAATAGCCATAGGTGCCATATCATCCTGGTTCTTGTTGTCTGTGTACTTATGATGACTTCTGATCATCTGGATGTCCCTGGTGCTGCAGACATCCAGGAATATAGGCAGAATTGTGGGTCAGAAGATGAAGCTCAAGGAATAGGACAGAGTTCACAGTGGCTGGGTGTGCCCCAGAGGGACCTGGTCTGGCCATAAATGATAAAATTTAATTCTTACTGGATATATTAATTGGTCTATATTCCACCATCACAAAATCACACAATTTTTGTCATTTAATAATTCTAGATTAAAATCTAGATTATTGATACATGAAATCATATATATATATATATATATATATATATGACAGAAGAGTAGATATTAGAGTGGAGGAGTGAATGTGAATGGCAAGAGAAAGGGGAAAAAGAAAGAATAAATTTGATCAAGAGATAAAAAATTCTCGATGCAAATTCCTTTCTGAAACCTTTCACTATGTATAAAGAATGTGTGGCAACAAAAAAGACTGAAAATTACACATCAAAATTTATTAAAACACAAAAGAGATCTATCTGGAATGTTATTCAGTGAAAATATTCTTCATATAGAAGTATATAAGCAAAGTAAATATTTAAGGGAACAAAATAAAAGACTATATACATATATATGTATATATATAAATAATATATAAAAATAGGTAACACATCAACTGAGACAATCATATAATTTTTTTAACCAAAGAAATAAAGACTGTAAGAAAAGTATAATTATAATGATTTTTTTCATCACACATTCATTGTCCATTAAATGTTCTGGTATAAAATAAAAGAGATTAAATAAGGATTTTCAGGTTCTGTCAAAGTTTTTCTCTTTTATACTTAATATTAATAAGAAAACTAATAAGTAATAATATTTCTTTTCATCTTAAAAGAAAAATAATGGTTATTAGAACCTATTTATTATCTATCTATCTATCATCTCTCTAATCTACCACTTATCATCTATCTAATTATTTATCTATCTGCTGTTTACTTCTATTTCTGTCTCTGAGTCTCTTCCATCCTCAGTCAGAATTTCATGTTTGAGTGTAGATATGCTCTTATTTGTTTTAGAATAATCTTAATGTATACATTCCTGGTTAGGATGTAAAATGTTCCACATATAGGTTCATGTTTTTGAGTACTTAAAGCACTGCTAATGTTGCTGTGTTGGAAGCTTGAAGATCATATAGAAAGTAGATGATTTACAACACTAAAAAAATGTGCCTTGAGGGTTATAGTCTGCTACCCTATTTTTCACTGAGAACTCTGATTCCTAATCTGTGAAGGTGTAAATAAGCCACATTGAACACTCTAAATTGTGTAGCCATCATCATCCACCATTATAGCAGTCTATACTTCTTGAATCATGAGTAAAACGAAACCTTTCTTTCCTTAAGTTGTGTCTTTTGAGCACAGCAATGAGAATTTATACTACCAATAAAAATTTTATGCGATGGTAGTATTCTGGCCTTAAATATGTGGTAGGATAGGATATGGTGCAGGAAAAATTGGCTCAGCAAGAAATAGGAAACCAAAACTTGTCTGTACTCTCCCTAAAACTTTCCCAGTGTGAATATTAAAGGATAAGAAAAACCAGAATAGAATAAAAGGTAGATTCTAGGGTTCTCTTTTTCTGATTTTCAAGGCTAAGTTTTATAAGGATGCTATTTCGGATTACAATAGGTGTTGGAAGAAAGCAAAAGGCCCACATCTCACAACTCTAAGGAGTCTGATGTCCCAAGAAATACACTACTGCCAAGGATCAGCTTCAGCTTGGAAAGAGGTTCGGAGGAAGGGGTGTTTGTGAACAGCAAAAGTATGACTTGAAGTCATTGAGGTGGGGGCAAGCTGGCCTCTATATTCTGCTTGAGGTAGCTTTCTGAAGAAGATCATCAGACAGCTCAGCTCTCACAGACTAAAGCCTAGTCTTTTATTTACATATCAATTCAATCATATAACCCAGGTTGCCTTTTGATTATCCCACCAATCAACATTTTTTGACATTAGCCCCTTGACAACTAGGAAAGGACAGCAAGCACATTTTTCTTTATTTCTTTCCTTCCTTCTTTCTTTCTTATTTTCCTTCTTTCTTTCTTGTTTTATTTATTTACATCTCAAACGTTGCCAGATTCTGGTCCCCTCTTGCAGAGTTTTTGAACCCATTCCCCCTAACTTTCACCTCTAAGAGAGCCCTCCATCCAACATCCCCCCCTCCTAGGACATCAAGTCTCTACAGAATTAGGCACATCCTCTCTCACAAGACATTCCTCTACTACATATGTGCCAGGGGCACCTCGGACAAGCCTGTATATGCTCTTTGGTTGGTGGCTTAGTCTCTGGGAGCCCCCATGAGTCCAGGGTTAGTTGAAATTGTTGATCTTCCTATGAGGTTGCCATTCCCTTCAGTTCCTTTAATAGTCCTCTAATTCTTCCATAGGAGTCCCTGACCTCAGTACAATGCTAGGCTGTAAGTATCTGCATCTGTCTCAGCAAGTTGCTGGTAGAGCCTCACAGGACAACCACGTTAGGCTCCTGTCGTTTATGAACATCGATGCAAAAATACTCAGTAAAATTCTCACAAACCCAATCCAGGAGCAAATCAAAAGCATCATTCATCATGGCCAAGTAGGCTTCATTCCAAGGATGCAGAAATGGTGCAATATATGAAAATCCATCAACATAATCGATGATAAAAACAAACTGAGAGAAAAAAATTCACATGATCATCTCATTAGATGCTAAAAGCAATCCAACAGCCCTTTGTATTAACAGTCTCGAAGAGATCAGTAATTCAAGGCACATACCTAAATGTAATGAAAGTATTATCCAGCAAGTCAATATCCAACATCATATTAAATGATGAGAAACTTGAAACAATCCTACTAAAACCAGGGACAAGACAAGGCTTCCCACTCTCTCCCTATCTATTCAATTTAGTACTTGAAATTCTAGCCAGAGTGATAAGACAACAAAATATCAACGGGATACAAATTGGAAAGGAAGAAGTCAAAGTATCACTACTCATGGATAAGATGATAGTATACATGTGACCCCCCCCCAAATTCTACCTGACAATTCCTACAGCTGATAAGCAACTTCAGTAAAGTGGCTAGATATATAAGTATCTTAATGAAATCAGTAGCCTTTCTTTATACAAATGATCAACAGGCAGAGAAAACAATTAGAGGAACAACACCCTTCACCATAACCACAAATAATATGAAATATCTTGATGTAACTCTTACTGAGCAAATGAAAGGTCTACAGGACAAAAACTTTAAGTCCCTGAAGAAAGAAACTAAAGAAGACCTCAGAAGATGAAGAGAGTTCCCATGCTGATGAATAGGCAGAATTAACTTAGTGAAAATGACCTCAAGAAAGTCAAGAAAAAGGAAGATATTTCATTCCTTCTTGAAAGGGGGGAACAGAATACCCATGCAAGGAGTTGCAGAGACTAACTATGGAGCAGAGACTGAAGGAAGGGCACTCCAGCCTGATATAGCTGTCTCCTGAGAGACACTGACAGTACCTGACTAATACAGAGGTAGAGGCTCACAGCCATCCATTGAACTGAGTACAAGGTCCCCAATGAAGGAGTTAGAGAGGGAACCAATGGAGTTAAAGGGTTTGCAGCCTCTTGGGCCGAACAACAATATGGACTGACCAATGCCCTCAGAGCTCCCAGGGACTAAACCACCAACCAAGGACTATACATGGTGGGACTGATTGTTCTGGCAGCATGTGTATAGTAGAGGATGGCCAAGTTGGTCATCAATGGGAGGAGAGGCCCTTGGCCCTGTGAAGGTTCTGTGCCCCAGTGTAGGGGAATGACAGGGCTGATAAGTGGGAGAGGGTGGGGTGGCAGGCATGGGGAGGGGGGAGGCAACAGGGGTTTGTTCTTGTTGTTTTTGATTGTTCATTAAATATTATTTAGAAAATAAAAAAAATATTAACAATAAAAAAATATTCAAAAAAAAAACTTAGTGAAAATGGCCATCTAATAAAAAGCAATATACAGATTCAATTCAAAGCAATTCCCATCAAAATTCCATAAACAAATTTTCATAGACAAAGAAAGAGCAATTTGCAGCTTCATATGGAAAAACAAAAAATTAGAAGAGCTAAAATAATTCTGAACAATAAAAGAACTTCTGGAAGAAACACCATCTCTGACCTCAAGCATACTACAGAGCAATATTTATAAACAAACCTGATATTAGTAAAAAGACAGGCAGGTTAATCAATGGAAGCACATTTTTCTTTTTCTTTCCTTTTTTTTGTATTTTTTATTAAGTATTTTCTTTATTTACATTTCAAATGATATCTCCTTTCCTGGTTTCCTCTCCAAAAAAATAATCCTTTTCCCTCCCCCTACCCCTCCTCACCAACCCATCCTCTCTGGCTTCCTGGCCCTGGCAGTCCCCTACACTGGGGCATAGAACCTTCACAGGACCAAAGGCCTCTCCTCTTATTGATGACCAACTAGGCCATCCTCTGCTATACATATGCAGCTGGAGCCATGAGTCCCACCTTCTGTACTCTTTGGTTGGTGGTTTAGTCCCTGGGAGCTCTGAGGGTACTAGTTAGTTCATATTGTTGTTCATCCTAAGGGGCTGCAAACCCTTCAGATCCTTGGGTCCTTTCTCTAGCTCTTTCATTGGGGACCCTATGTTGAGTCCAATGGATGACTATGAGTCTCTATTTCTGTATTAGCTGCGCACTGGCAGAGCCTTTCAGGAGATAACTATATCAGGCTCCTGTCAGCCAGCATTTGCTGACATCCACAATAGTGTCTGTGTTTGATGACTGAATATAGGAGGGAGTCCCAGGTGGAGCAGTCTCTGGATTGTCCTTCCTTCAGTATCTGCTCCATAGTTTGGCTCTGCAACTCTTTCCATGGGTATTTTGTTCCCCCTGCTAAGAAGGATCAAAGTATCCACACTTTGGTCTTCCTTCTTCTTGAATTTCTTGTGGTTTGTGGATTGTATTTTGGGTATTCCAAGCTTTTGGGCTAATATTGACTTATCAGTGAGTGCATACCATATGTGTTCTTTTGTGACTGAGTTACCTCACTCAGGATGATATTCTTCAGATCCATTCATTTCCCTAAGAATTTCATAAATTCATTGTTTTTAATCACTGAGTAGTACTCCATTGTGTAAGTGTACCACATTTTTTTTTGTATTTGACCCTCTGTTGAGGGTCATCTGGGTTGTTTCCAGTTTCTGGCTATTAAGTGGATATTAACACAGAAGCTAAGAATACCCCAAATACAATCCACAAACCACAAGAAACTCAAGAGTAAAGAAGACCAAAGTGTGGAAGCTTCATTCCTTCTTAGAAGGGGGAACAAAATACCCATCTAAGGAGTTGCAGAGACTAACTATGGAGCAGAGACTGAAAGAAGGACAATCCAGAGACTGCTCCACCTGGGATTCCTTTCTATATTCAGTCATCAAACCCAGACACTATTGTGGATGTCAGCAAGTGCTGGTTGACAGGAGCCTGATATAGTTGTTTCCTGAGAGGCTCTGACAGTGCCTGACTAATACAGAAGTAGAGACTCACAACCACCCATTGTACTCAACATAGGGTCCCCAATGAAAGAGCTAGAGAAAGGACCCAAGGATCTGAAGGGTTTCAGCCCCTTAGAATGAACAACAATATGAACTAACTAGTACCCTCGGAGCTCCCAGGGACTAAACCATCAATCAAAGGGCACACATGGTGGAACTCATGGCTCCAGCAGCATATGTATAGCAGAGGATGGCCTAGTTGGTCATCAATGGGAGGAGAGGTCTTTGGTCCTGTGAAGGTTCTATGCCCCAGCATAGTAGAATGCCAGGGCCAGGAAGTGGGAGAGGGTGGGTTGGTGAGCAGGGCGAGTAGGGAGGAAACAGGGTTTGTTTTCTGTTTTTGTTTTTGATATTTTATGTGAGAGGTAACCAGGAGAGGAGATATCATTTGAAATGTAAATAAAGAAAATATCTAATAAAAAATTTTTAAAAAAAGAAAAAAAAATGCTGAAGATTTCTTATGTCCTCCTGTGTTAAATAGCCAGTCAAGAGTTAATTCTTTATTTATTATTATGCAAATTTGCTATTAACTTTAATAAATGTTAAAATAATATGTATACTGAATATTTTTAAAATAAGGTTACTTACAATTTATCACCAAAAAGAAAAACAAAAAAATAAATAAATAATACTGCTATGAACATGGTGGAGCATGTGTCCTTATTACATGTTGGAGCATCTTCTGGGTATATGCTCAGGAGTGGTATAGCTGGGTCCTCAGGTAGTACTATGTTCAATTTCCTGAGGAACCGCCAAACTGATTTCCAGATTAGTTGTACCAGCTTGCAATCCCACCAGCAATGAAAAGTGTTCCTCTTTCTCCACAATCTCGCCAGCATCTGCTGGCACCTGAGTTCTTGATTTTAGTCATTCTGACTGGTGTGAGGTGGAATCTCAGGGTTGTTTTGATTTGCATTTCCCTGATGACTAAAGATGTTGAACATTTCTTTAGGTGCTTCTCAGCCATTCGGTATTCCTCAGTTGAGAATTCTTTGTTTAGTTCTGTACTCCATTTTTAATAGGGCTATTTGGTTCTCTGGAGTCTAACTTCTTGAGTTCTTTGTATATATTGAATATTAGCCCTCTATCGTATATAGGATTGGAAAAGATCTTTTCCCAATCTGTTGGTTGCTGTTTTGTCCTACTGACAGTGTCTTTTGCCTTACAGAAGTTTTATAATTTTATGAGGTTCCATTTGTCAACTCTTGATCTTAGAGCATAAGCTATTGGTGTTCTGTTCAGGAAATTTTCCCCTATGCCCATGTACTCGAGGCTCTTCTTCACTTTCTTTTCTCTTAGTTTCAGTGTATATGGTTTTATGTGTAGGTCTTTGATCCACTTGAACTTGAGCTTTGTATAAGGAAATAGGAATGGATCAAATTGCATTCTTCTACTTGCTAACCTTCAGTTGAGTCACCACCATTTGTTGAAAAGGCTTTTTTTTAAATTTACAAGTCACATGATATGTAAATAAAGAAAATATCTAATAAAAAATACAAAAAAAGAAAGCAAACAGGCATCTAAAAACAAAAAAACAAACAAACAAAAAGAAAATGCTGTCTTTTTTCCACTGGATGGTTCTTAACATTCCAAATCAATTCAGAGAAATGCCTGACTTTTTAAGCACAGATAATAAGCTAGCTAAATGGGATATGGCTCTGAAATTATCAGTTCCATCAACCTGGGCCTAAATTTGTTCTGTCCCAGGCTGAACTTGAATTTAGGAATCTGTCTGCCTTTGTATCTTTCTGAAAAGCTGGCTCATTGTGAAGCCCCTCATAATAATTCATTTTGCATCCTTACATTTTTCATAGTCAAGAAATTATATACTTTTGAACTCATGTTGTCAGACTTCTTTCTCACAATGTCAAATGGATGTCTTGAAGGTCATAGCCTTTATCATGTTTGCTAAGGACATAGACAAACCCTGACCTCCTGGAATCGTGCTGTCTCTGATTATCATGGAGTTATTAACCTTGGGCATCTCCAGATAACTTTGGCAGGGATATATATATATATATATATATATATATATATATATATATACACACACACAAACAAGCCTCAAGCCCAGCAACCATCAGCGTTCATGGAGGTCCACGCACTGCTGGCTCTGCTCCAGGGTCAGGAAACAACATCAGGCCATCCATTCCACACGGCCATTTAAGACTCAGCACACCATCCAATTTAGTTCTGTGTCCATCATGGCACAACTGGAAAAAGATCCCATGATGCAACACCAGTAGCAAGTATGTCAGTAATTCAGATGCCTCCATGTACCCTAGTGACTGAACATGAAGAGGAATTGGAGATTGTGATATATGAAGGAAACCTGAAAGAAAAAAGTATTAAGTCACAAGTGTCATCCTCCACTCAAAGAGTACAAGAGAATATTAAAAAGATGACACACATGTAGAACACAGGGCTCATGAAACCACACTTTTATTCAGCAAATCAGACTATTAGACTTTCCTTGTGACTAGATGCATCTAGAATAGAAGGTTGTTAGAGGAGAAAATATAAAAAATTAAGTATGTATTTAAAAGATAAAAAGTCATCCACAGGACACTTAGCCAGAAGAAATGAGAACACTGTTGCATGTGTAAATTTTAGTTTTCTTACATTACAGAATCAAAATGTTGTTTATAATGAGTTAAATGTTTCTTCATAAATGTTAAAAAAAGAAATATGAAGGCATATATGACATGGATTGATAAGACAGATAGACCACAAAATACATTTATTCATCCTTAGATATAGGTGATCTAATAAAAGTGTCAAACATAAGATATACTAATGTAGGTACATGAGGATATATGGAGACAAATTTGATATGAGTAAAATAGAAATTGTCCCATCATAACAAAATATTTAGCTTTATGTGGATAAATATTGAGGACATTATACTAAATGAAATGCAACAGGTACAAAAAGACAATCACGGCATCAAATCAAACAACTTTATATTCACAAAAGTTAAGAGTATAAAGGTAATTATTAGACCTTTTGGGGGAAATAGGAAGATGTGACTAAAAAGAGCAGAAAATTACAATTAAGCATGGATTTTACATTTTGAGACTTATTGCACAGTGAGATGAATGGTTAATAATGATGCATATTCCAAAATTATCAAGCAATACATTTAAAATGATCTCATCATAAAGATGTTAAAAATGTATATTTTTATTGTGTAAACATAAATGAAAACATCACAGTGTATGTATTATCAATAGGAATAATTTTTTATAGTGACTTTTGGTTCATAGATGTTACTCATAAACACATGAAATTCCTCACTTGAATATATTCAGCATATCAGATTCTTTTCAAATGATACTCAATGAGGTACCATTAATGGCTTTCAAGTTCATTATATCAAGTCTCATTTTATACTGGAAACCATAGAGAAAACAGTTAGGCAACAACTAACCAAACTTATATAAGGTCATGAAATCTGCAGTTATGGTACCAAAATGAAGAGCAAGACTGGTTTTGCTGCCCAGTTGACTCTCCAGAATTAAGAGTCTAAAATTCCTTTAGGACTCTGGCCTATACATTTCTTTACTCTATCATAATAGAACCTCCATTATTACACCATTTATTTTTATTTCCTCATATTGTAATTGCAAACTTTGAGAACAATGTAAGAACCTTGGACTCCTCAGGTTGCTTTGTGAAAATTGTACTTTAATCCATAGGAAGATAAAGACAATCTCTCATAATGTAATATAAATCTTAAAGTTTCTTAAAATTAGCATTTTTCATAAAATATAAACCAACCATAAAATGCCAAATCTTAGGTCCTAGGCCAACAGTCACCACAAAAGCCAGTCTTACTACTACAGTGGAAGCTGAAAAAACCAAGAATGATCCAAAACACATGGTAATCTCTAAAGCAGAATGATTTAAAAGGATTCCAGGGAAGTTAATTCTGCCACTGGCAGATGCTCCTTTTACAAAGACAAGCAAGCACTGCCATTCCTGAGCCAAAGAAAGAATGATGAGAAATCTGTGGTGCTGATGTATGAAACGTGCTGTCCAACACCATGCTCCAAAAGTGTCCTGCCCTACTCTGTTTCCCTTGGTAATTATGGAAGACAGAGTTGTTTAGAATCAATGACTAGCACAAAGTATAATTTTTCTTATAATATAGTATAAAATATATTGAAGCCACCTCTGCCTCATGCTCCACTCAGACCCAAAGATGAGATCTGTAGTGTTACCACTCATTATAGAGAAAAAATAGAAAGATAAACATTCAATTGAACTAAGAAGTAAATAGTCAAAGCCTTTCAAGTGGAAACAATAATGACTTTTTGTCTAAATTACTGGTCACGAGGCAAACCAATCAATTGCTTTGCCTGTTAAGGCCAAAATCTATTCTGAGAACAAACAGAAAGATTTCATTTAAAAGTTCACAAGAAGCAGAAACGTCACGTTTTCAGTGTCTCTTACTGGTATTTTCCTTTCATTTTTATTCCGTGTTCATACATTTTGTATAAATAAGATTCTAGTTTTTGCTCACAAATTACAAGTACATTTCCTAAATTCATTAGAAGATGCTAATTCCCTCAGCTAATGAGATGACTCAGCCGGTAAAGGTATTTTTGATAAAAGACTTCTGACCTGAGTTCTATCCCTAGGATTAAGAAGGTGGAAAGAGAAAACCAATTCTCACCATTTGCCCACTGAACTCCACAAATAACTCAAGAGAATGTTTTCTGCCCTACAGCATAC
Source organism: Hylomyscus alleni (assembly GCA_019843855.1). Taxonomy (NCBI): domain Eukaryota; kingdom Metazoa; phylum Chordata; class Mammalia; order Rodentia; family Muridae; genus Hylomyscus; species Hylomyscus alleni. Next base: position 5,785 of record JADRCC010161907.1, on the reverse strand, counting down.
AAAACAGTAATAAAACAAAAGGTAATTGCTAGTTTTTAATGTGATTGCAGCTTGAGCAATATTGATGGAATTATGGTCTGTTATTCCAGGGCTGACCTTGAAAAGTTTATTATTGATTGCCAATGAAGCAACATAGAAACTTAGACAGGTCAGGAATCAGGTGTGAGGAAAGCAGGGGAGAGAGAATTAAAGTTGGCAGGGGGAAGGGGGTATCTATCTCTAGGATATTCCAGAGATCTGGGACAGGAGTGGGAGCAGGAGGGAGACCCTAGGCAATCTATGGGCACGACTGTAGTTGACACTCCTAACAGCATATCATGCCTGAAGTGGCCACTTCCTATAGCCAGGCAGGACTCCCAGTGGAGGAATAAGGACTCACACACAAAGCCTTAGACCCAAAATGTGTCCTGTCTACAAGATGTACAGGGACAACGATGGAGTTGAGATGGAGGAAAAAGTCAATGAATTACTGGCCCAATTGAGACCCATCCCACCCTCGACACTATTAATAGTACTCTGTTATGCTTGCAGACAAGAGCCTAGCATAGTTGTCCTCTAAGAGGCTCAGCAGCAAACTGAAACAGATGCATATACTCACAGCCAACCATTACATGGAGATCTAGGAGTCTTTTGGAAAAGTTAGGTTGAGGGACCTGAGGAGGACATGGACTCCAGGAAGACCAACAAAATCAACTACCCTGGACCCTTGAAGACTCTCAGACACTGAATCACCAACCAAACAGCAAGCATGGACTGGACCTAGACTCCCTTCACATATGTCAGAGATGTGCAGCTTGGTCTTAATGTAGGTCCCCCCCAAAACTGGAAAGTGTGTGGAGGCCAGAGAGCAGTTCTTTATAAAAATCTTTGGACTGCCTAGGATAAAGGAGTATAAAGCAAGTATTCTCCTAAGGGTAAAATGTAAAATCTTTGGCTAAGGATGAGCTTTGGCAGCAGATAGAAATTGTTTTGAGTTCCATCGAAGCAGAAAAATAAGATAGAGAGTGAAGTCAAAAGACCTTGCACAAAGATTGGCTAAAAATTAGCATACGCAAAAAACAATTTGCACAAAGGAAGGTTGATACTCTGTGACAAGGTGGACTAAATCAAGCCATTCTGTGCCTGCCCAGAGGCACTCAGGATGTCCAAAGGTGACTACAGTAAATTACACTACTAAAGCACACAGCCCTCAGTAAGGTTCAAACTGACAATAATACAGAACATGCAGGAAGCTGTAGACCTGTATATACAGCACATAAAGCATGTGCAATAATAATATATTCATCACGTGAATAGACCAAGAGGGCACAACATGCAGGCGACCAAAAACATGAAAGTGTTTCCTCTCTTGGTAGGGTATCTTTACCTAATGAAACGTCCTGCAGATACTGTAAGTATGTAGTCCTGTTCAAGTTTTGTTCCCAAACACAGGAATCTGGTTATACTCCCAACAGGTATCAACATCATCCCTAATTATCCTCAAGTCTAAACACAGTTAAATCCTAGTTGTATGGCATTGGATAAGTTACTTCATCTCTCTGAGTTCTAATGTCTTCATGCAAAAACTGCTTTCTATGATGGTTAAATGGTCCTTTGACCAACCACAGTAACATCAGCTCAGCACTGATTGGAAATGTGTATTCTCTGACCTTTCCTGGGTCTACTGAATAAAAATCAGTATCCAATAAGACTGTTAAGTCATCTAACATGAATATGCTTGGCCCAGAGCAAACAATGAGCGACTATTAACTATTGTAGATTTTATTGATCATCATAATATGTGAGTATCACTGCTTGAAAGAAGAGATGTTTGGGACTTGTATAGACTTCTTTTTAAATTTCTCTCTATAATTTTACAGTTATCTTAAAAGCAGAGGCTTAAATGAAGTCTCTGTATGTTTGGAACAAAGAACATACAGTTTTCACCTGCCACAGACCCCATGAGGTAAGATATACGCCAACTACATCTATTAGAGATGACAGTGTTTGGTGTAGCTGTAAGCAAATGACAGTATTTGGTGCAGCTGTGAGCAAATAATGTCCAGGAAAAGATGGATACATTGAAAACCATGATACTTGAAGATAGTATTCCTGGATGTCAGATAAATTTTATATTTGAACTGAAAGAAAAAAAAAAGACAAAGGGAGAAAAATCGCTCTGCCGATAACACTTGTGTATACTTGGTCTCATATCACAAATAACCTGAATGTTGAAGGGTTGAAGTGTTAACTCCAGCCAAATTCCTTGTCCTCTGAAGTTACCCTGCTGGGACTGGCAGCACAGAGGTCACATACCATTTCAGCAGCAATAGCAAAGCTCAGTGGGAAGTAAAGAATGAAATTGCTTCCTACTTATCTCTAGATCCTCTGTCTAGATTTCTGGGAAACCTTGAAAGTGGAGCAAATATAGCTTAGTAATGTTTTTTCCTGAATCAACACAGGAAGGCTATGACAGGAAAGAAAAGGAACATAGTGATATTTGTCATCGTCACAAAACAAAGGTTGCAGTGCAACAATTGGTACAAGGTTTGGAGCTCAGAATAATGTTGCCAATGATGCTCCAGAGACAACAATGGAGGGCTAATAAGATACCTAGTTTAATATCCACTACAGCTCTGATTGTTCTCTGTTAACATCAAAATACAAGGACTGCCTATGGCAAGGAGGCAGAACACTGAAAAAAATCAACATTTCACTCCCAAGACTTTTTTTTTAAAACTCTTATAGCTGAATTTTGTGAAAAGCTAAGCTCTCACAAAATGGAAACTTCAGTTAGTCATAAAAATACTTTTCTATTCCAAAGTAAAGCTCAGAGGAATGTAGATGTTTGGAAGTACGCAGATAAAAGTATGATGTTAATTTATAAGTTGGAGTCCAGAAAACAATAGTAGACACTTATATATTCCCTTCATTAGCTTTCTGCTTATAAGATATCAATCACGGGTGTTTAGATAAATGGAAATATTTGAATGAAATGTAAGAACATAGAAACACACAAATGTATGTATGTATCTGCATGGAATAATTAATTAAACAAAAAAGGAGTTCTCCTGTTCAGGAATATATAGCCATAGTCCAGAGAACCATGTGTAGGCAGAGGAAGGGGTATTCTGGGAGAATGAAAGATAATGGGAAAAAAATCAGGGAATTTAAAATAATTTTAAGAATTTGAAGAACTTAAAATTTCTTCAAAACCCAGTGATGATTAGTATTTGTTGGTCAGCAGATAACATAAATGTAACATAAAAGTCAAATATTTAATGTAGAATTGAAATTTATAAATACTAGGTTACATTGTAGAAATGTGAACAAAACCTAGATCATGTTCAAAAGCATTCTGAACTTGATGTTGGCTCATTTCTGCCTTAAATTTATAATATAACTAACAACCTGTTTCTGAGAACTATTTGAATTATAAAAGCATGTATAGGAGTTGAAAAAAATACTTTTCTATAATGCTAAATCCAAAGGTGCCTTTTGTGATGCAGCTAGTATTTGTTCTATATTAAATATACTATATGTTAAAAAAACACCAAAAAATTTACAAGACATAAATCCCAAACTGATGTATAAGCTTGACCCCTTTAGGCTAGCTTTCACAGTCTTGAATGGGCTGTGTCAACTGATAAGGGAGACACAATGGTCTTATCCAGGTTAGGACCCTGTACCTAACGTTTCTAACCTGCCATGGAAGACATACCTACTGGTACCAGAGCAGCTTTCTGATTGGATTTGAGACTTGCTCCACAGGAGGGAATTCATACCAGGTATTCTAATCCTGATGAAAAACCCATGCCTGTAGGGGTCGTACACTCTATGGGACAACTTGTTATTGTTGTTTTGCTAAACGATCATGCTGTGAAATTGACTTCTAAATATTTGTGGTTATACCATAAACCTGAAGAAACTCTCAGTTTGGGAGAAGCTGCTTTTTTTTCCTCCCAGTGAACAGTGAACAAGGAAAGGCATGTATCCTATCAAAGTGCTGAGAAAGGAGACTGAGCCCTTAGTTCTAAACAGAATATCTATAGTAAACCCACTGTTTTAGTCAGAGTTTCTATTCCTGCACAAACATCATGACCAAGAAGGGAGTTGGGGAGGAAAGGGTTTATTCAGCTTACACTTCCACATTATTGTTCATCACCAAAGGTAGTCAGAACTGAAATTCAAGCAGATCAGGAAGCAGGAGCTGATGCAGAGGTCGTGGAGGGATGCTATGTACTGGCTTGCTTCCCCTGGCTTGCTCAGCTTGCTCTCTTATAGAACCCAAGACTACCAGCCTAGGAATGGCACCACCCACAATGGTCCCTACCCCCTTGATCACCAACCAAGAAAAATGCCTTACAGATGGATCTCATGGAGGCACTTCCCTAACTAAAGCTCCTTTCTCTGTGATAACTTCAGCCTGGGTCAAGTTGACATAAAACCAGCCAGTACACCCACTTACCACCAAGGCTCAGGGAACATCACACAAAAAATAAATACATAAATGAAACAAGGCTAAAAGCCACTTGATAGAGAAGAGCGCTGTAAATACAGTCTTCTGGATGTAATGTGGTTACTGCTATCTTTAACTCACAGAATCTCTGGTAATAAAATAAGACCTTCATAAAATCAAGCAACCAAAATCCCACTAGCAGATAAAGTAGATGTTCTCTAAGTCCCACTCTGTACTGAAGAGTACCAGTAGTTAACTGCCCTGAATGGGAGACTCATTCATTAGTTATCGAGGGTATACCAACTGCTGGGTTTCCCATGTCCCCAGTGATGGCCCCACAAGCATTCATATATGGCAACACTAACTGAACTTAGACTTAATCTAGTTGGTTACTAGAGGCTCCCAGGACCCAATGGGGATAACATTAGCTGAACTATCCTACAAAGGGGAGAGAGAGACCCTGTAGAAACCACATCCAAAGGTTAGGCACAGCACCGGTTGAGAGATGGAACCACCCACTTTCTCAAAATTTTCACCGAGAATTGCTCCTATCTAAAGGAAATACAGGGACGAAGAGTGGAGCAGAGACTGAAGGAAAAGCCTTCCAGAGACGGCCCGACCTGGGGAACAATCCCATAAGAGGTACAAAATCCAGACACTATTGTGGATGCCAAGAAGTGCTTGTTGACAGGAGCCTGACAGGGATGTTTGCTGAGAGGCTTGGCCAGAGCTGGACAAACACAGAGGCGGATGCTTTCAGCCAACATCTCACTGAGCATGGGGACTTCACTGGAGGAGTTAGGGGAAGGACTGAAGGAGCTGAAGAGGTTTGCAACCCCACAGGAAGAACAACATCAACCAACCAAAACCCCCACCCTACACCCAGAACTCCCAGGGACTAAACCTCCAACCAAAGAGTACACATGGAGAGAACCATGGTTCTAGCTGCATATGTAGCAGAGGATGGCCTTATTGGGCATCAAAAGGAGGAGAGGCCCTTGGTCCTGTGAAGGCTTGATGCCCCAGCGTAGGGTAATGCCAGGGCAGTGAGGTGGGAGTGGGTGGGTGGACCGAGTAGCAGGGGAAGGGGATTGAAGGGGGTGTTTTCGGAGAGGAAACTGGGAAGGGGGACAACATTTGAAATGTTAATAAACAAAATAACCAATAAAAATGTAAAAGAAAAAAGAAAAAAAGGTTAGGAGGAAACACAATGGAAAAGTGTGGGCGAAGTTGAAGAGAAAACCGGGTGTTAGATATAATATGTTCCATTTCATACCTGTATAAAATATTTTAAAATGAAGATTTTAAAATATATATATATATATATATATATATATATATATATAT
>JADRCC010161906.1:0-17928 GCA_019843855.1 Hylomyscus alleni | reverse complement strand
AAAAAAAAAAAAGAAGAGGCACAGATTCTAAATGGAGATACCCTAAAAAAAAAAAAAGCCAGAAGTACTCTAATTATTCCACAAGCCTCCATGTTGATGGACGCTTCCTCCACCTCCCAGTTTCCATTTCAGTGCCTCAATTAATATCAACAACAATGCACCAGGTATTTGAGAAAAAGGCTAGATAGGCTCGAAGGGAACAAGGGTGAAAGTAAGGGGGCAGAACTCAAGAGAATGTAACAAACAATGCAGAAATATCTGATCAAATTTCAGAAGCAAACAATACCCCCAACGAGATATGATATATACCCATTAAGAGCAGGAAGCTATTCAAGGAAATAGTCAAAGTTAAAAATAAAAGTTTCACAGTGGAAAAATAGAAGAGTATACTAAGATCCTACCAGATAAAATTAAGAAAATTAGGGGACACAAAAGCCAGAAGGAAAGAATCCACTCAAGAGATTCAAAGATGCCCAGAATAAAGAACATTTAGAATCCACACAGACAGAAACAACCAAAACTTAAAAACAGACAGTTAAACTACAGTGAAACATGTCAGACATACAGTGACAATGAAAACCAGCAACAACAACAACCCCCAAACAACAACTCCCCCAACCCCCAAAAACCTGTAAAGTAAGGCCATGTATGGCTAGGTGGAATATAAAATGTTTTTGCTGGTGCAGAAAAGAGCAAAGAATTACCATATGAGCCACATTCCATTTATAAGTTCATAATCCAAAGCACTGAAAATGGGTATTAAGAAAAATGTGGACACTAAGATTTACTAGACCTCAGAAGCAAGAAAATGACCCAGATGCCAACTACAAACAAAATGTGGCACATACGACAAACCAGTGTTGTCTTTAAAAATGAAAAATTGGTATCTGCTAAAACATGAAGTTCGGAATACAATAGTAAGCTACAAAGCAAGGGACAGAAGACAACTGCATTAGCAGCTGTCTCGGGGTTGGAAGAAGAGGGAAAGGAACTCCTAGGTGCGTGTGCAGCGCTTCCTTTTAGAGGGATAGAATGATTCGGGACCAGAAGTGATGGTGGCAAAGCGCCAGGAGTGTAGTTAAAGGCCACTACTGTATAGACTGAGATGGTCGATGCCATTCAAAATGAAAATGCCAAGAAGAGTTGCCGAGCAGAGGTGGCATGTGTATGCTGAAGGGGACACAGCAAGTTCAAGTCTCAAACCTCTCAAGGACTACAGAATCCAAGCAGACTGACAGAAACCAAACAGGAGGTTTTCCTCTTTGGAAGGATGGGATGCTAACACTTAGGATCAAGTACTCTGGGATCCTTGGCCTTCAAGACATGAACACACTTCTATCTTAAGACTGCCTTTTAAAAAAATGTACATTGGTGTTTTGCCTGCATGAATGTCTATGTGAAGGTGTCAGATCTTGGAGTTACTGTCAGTTGTAAACTCCCATGTGGATGCTGGGAATTGAACCTGGGTCCTCTGGAAGTGCAGCCAATGATCCTATGCACTGAGCTACCTCTCCAGCCCCAAGAGTGGCTATTATGAGCGCTTCATTTAGCTTACTCCCAAATCAAGACATTAAAAACAAATACCCTGGCTGGGCAGTGGTAGTACACGCCTTTAATCCCAGCACTTGGGAGGCAGAGGCAGGTGGATTTCTGAGTTCAAGGCCAGCCCCATCTACAGAGTGAGTTTCAGGACAGCTAGGACTATACAAAGAAACCCAGTCTTGAAAAACCAAAACAACAAACAAACAAACAAACAAACAAAAACCCAAATACCCCTTTCTTTGCTGAAACCAGCATTATACAGAGCCTCCGATTTTAAACCATGAGTAACAGTACAGAGAGGTCTCTAAAATATGAAACCAAAAAAGTGAGCTTCTGTGATTTTTCATGGTAATAATCCATCTATCTGCCTGGATCCTAAGCTCAGTCCTGTAGTACAATCAGTTCCTGGGGCATTCAAGCTGCTATGTAATTGCTGAAGAGCCATTCTAAATAATCCATAGATGCTATTCACAAACACTGACTGTGAAACAGCTTAGCAAGGAGTCTCTAATGCAAGCTTCCAAAGGGTAAAGACGTGAACACATCAAGTATGTGAAGTGTATACAGTGAGCAAATGACAGCTCCAAGTGTGCTTGAAAAGGAAGTGTTTATTGTAGAAATGAGGGAAAGTACAATTGGAGGCATCTAGAAAAGTCAAGAGCAGGAGAGAAAGTAGAAGACTAAACATGGCCAGTGGACTGAACCAGGCCACGAGAGGAGAGAAAAGGGGGCAGGGGTAGGAGAGGCAAGGGAGGGACAGAAGAGAGGGTAAAGAAGTCTGAGAGGATTAGAGGAACGGAGAGCCAAGAGAACCAAGACAGAGAAGGCATGGCCGAAATGGCAGTTACATGGGAATGAGAAGCTGGGAGAGGGAAGCTTATGAAGTGGATATGTTTGGGGAGTGGAGAGGGGAGAGCTGAGAGGAGTCAGGATGCCAGCATGTACTTCATTATCTAATAAGCTTCACAGCTAACCATTTGTCCCCAGTTTCTTTTGGACTTGACATTAGGATAAGTAGAAAGGGGTAGAAGACAGCTTTTAAAAAAGGATCCTAAGAGAAAAGTTGATAGATTTTCTTTTTAAATCATGAAAACAAAACACACAAGCTCACCCTTTCCCTCCTCCGGATCACACTGCACTTCCTCACACTGCATTTTCTCCTGGCAATGTTTGGGCACCACCACAGTTGCTATTTCTTCAACATCTTTCATTAGAGCATCACCATCAACTCTGAGAATACTTTTAAGCCTGCTGAGCTCCCTTGGCGCATTCTTCTTTCTCTTCTCAGCTCGCATCTTCCTTTTCCACTTGCTCCGCAAGCTTTTAGCCATGCTTTACCTGGCAGTTAACAGAAACACAAACAAAAGTTTACTATTTACACTCTTGACTCTCAAGGAAATGGTCAAGCTGATACCTCTCCAGAACTGGAACAGATGGAAGAAAAGCTGTGACGCCTTTATGCTGAGCTTGTGAAGATCAACGCAGAGCATGCAACAATTAAATACGGAAACGTCAGGCCTAAGTAGGGACAAATTATAATTCAAGCCATTCTCAAAGCTGCTTACTAGATAGAGAAAGCTAACAGCACTGCCTTAGAATCACCTACTACTCAATTTTTGTCCAATATCCTTCATCAAATGTTTGGTGTGAACTTTTAACAGCTTAAAACATAGCTCTCTGCCTTTTAAAAACTTCTGTAATGACTTCTCCCCGCGTGTATCCAGGCATCAAAGTTCATCCAGCTACTCTCCAGCCCCACACGCAAGTTCCGGTTACGCCTGCATAAAGTCCGCACAACGCCCACTTTAGTACCGTCACATTCGCCGTTCTATGTCTGGAAATCGCTCTCCTCAAGGCTTGCTCTTTTCCTCAGACTCCTCTGTGTACTGTTCCAACCCGAAGCTACCGTCACCCTCTGCGGACTCGCCGCCGGACACCGCTTTGCAAACAGTACAGGGTATGTGAACCGAAGGGTGGCTAGGTGAGCATTCGCTAAACCTCAGCCATCACCAGTAGTCTAAAACAGCCCAGACTCCGTGTGGAGGCTGGCGGTAACCCACTCTGCGGGTCGAAATCTGCCCAAGCGCCGCTAGCCACAGCACCGGGGAGCCTGACGCCGCCATGAACATCGCGAGCCTCATCCTCCGGAGCCCCGCACGGCGAGGATGCGGCCACGGTTCACCGCGGAGGCATAGTTCGAGACGGCCCTCCACGCCGCAGATCTGAGTCCAAAGCCCACGCAACTCACCTGAGAAACACGACCGTACACCACGCGTAAGACGCCAACCGGAAGTACCGAGTCTTCCGGCTTCCGTTCGGGGCCGGCGCACAGCATGCCGGGATTCCTGAGAGGCGTGGTCTTTGGGGGACAGGGTGACAGACCAGCTCAGAGATCCCGAGGCTTTAGAGATCCACCACAGAAGGCCTTGTGTTTGGAGAAGGTATTTCTTGTCGGGAGTGGCAAATTATAAATCAAGTCATCGCCGGGAGGTGGTGGCGCACGCCTTTAATCCCAGCACTTGGGAGGCAGAGGCAGGTGGATTTCTGAGTTCGAGGCCAGCCTGGTCTACAGAGTGAGTTCCAGGACAGCCGAGGCTACAGAGAAACCCTGTCTGAAAACAAACAAAAACCAAAATGACAAACAAAATAAATCAAGCCATCTCAAAGCCTTGGATGGGACAAGCCTGGCCGGGGGCCCTGACTGGGAAAACCTCACCTATAGAAGATACCCAGGAGATTGCTCAGCTCTCATCATCTTAGCGCCCTTTCTGAGTTTTTTTAATTGCACCCTAGAAATTTTCTCATTTCGGCTGAGGATCCTAGGAGGTATCAAGTTGTGAGATGTATCAAATTGTACAACTTAAATATGTCAAATCCACTGCATGCCAATTATATTTCAAAGCGTCACCAACGCTGAAAATAATCTTTCTTTATCCCAAAGAGTTTAAGGGGTAAAATAAGCTATTTCAACCAATGTTGATCTGTCCAAACTATTACATGCCCAAGACAAAGCTAACCTAGGGTGAATGAGGTTACAAAAAGAATGTTTGGTTTTGCATGTGCTTCTAATATTGCCCAAGCTATGGGTGATACATACACAAGTCTCTTTAATATTTGTGGACAATATGGGTGAATAGTGTCTTAGGGTCTAGATAGTACCTCATTCATTGATCTTCAACAGGTGATTAGGCAACAAATGGTAACACCCCATCTTACATGGAAGCAGTGTTTTCAGCAGATCACCACATACCAGTATGTATGTGTACCACATGTGTGCCTGGTACCAGAGGAGGCCAGAAGAGGCCATCTCATCCCTTGAGCTGGATTTACAGTTGGTTGTGGGAACCAGTTTTAGCTAGGGTTTCCATTACTGTGAAGACACCATGACCAAGGCAATTCTTATAAAGGAAAACATTTACTAGGGACTGGCTTACAGTTTCAGAAGTTCAGTCCATTATCATCATGGCAGGAAGCAATGGCAGCATGCAGGCAGACAAGATGCTGGAGAAACCCAGATCTGAAGGCAGCCAGGAGGCTCTATTCTGAACTGGGTGGACCTTGAGCATTAGGAGACCTCAGAGCCCACCTACACAGTGACACACTTCATCCAATAAAATCACACCTCCCAATATTGCTACTTCCCATGAGCCAAGCATATCCAAACCACCACAGAACTGAACCCAGGTCTTCTGAAAGAGCAGTGGGTGCTTTTAACCACTGAGCCAGGTCTCCAGCCCCAGGAGTTATCTTTAATGATGACTCACGAAATTCCTGTTTGATTGCTAGGAGAGTCATGTCTTCTTGAAACCATGCATATAGTAAAGCAAGCTCTGAAATTTTTACCACAGGCAAAACACACATGGCATTAAAACAAAAGGAAGCAAGCATGCACTGGGTTTTTAAAATCAACCTTACAGATGCTCTAAATTGACAGCTTCTTGTTTCATGTACCAAAAGGCTGTGGCTTTTGTACAGAAATTTGGAAAAAGAAATCAACCTATTATGGTATTAAGATATATTCCACAATTCAGCATGACAAAGCTCTTATAAGAGCTAACCATATGAAATTTGTTGCCATTAAATATAAGCATTCATTTTTATCAAATGTATTTTACAACAGTGATTTTCCATTTAAAAACTAGGCATTTTTAGAGGTGAACAAGTGAGCTGGACAAATGGCTCAATGACTTTGAGGGATACCTGCTACTGTTTTAGAGAACTCCAGTACAGTTTCCATATTATAACAGCCTGTAACTCCCGTTGTGGCTGATACAACACCCACTTCTGGCCTCTGCAGACACCAAGCATACACATACATATGTGCATGCAAAACACTTATAAAAAATGATAAATAAGCCAGGCAGGTGGTACATGCTTGTAATCCCAGAACATAGGAAACTGACATAGTAAGATCCTGAGTTAGAGCCATATTGAAATATACAGAGACCCTGCCTAAATTTATGAAAAAGGAAAAGACATTTTAATAACTCTTGCCTAAGACTTTAAGTCAAGGATTTGGAAATAAGAAAAAAACAAACAAACAGAGAATAGTAAGATTCTAAAGTGTAGAAGAATACAGAATGCCAATAAAGATCACAAGTGCTTTTAATATTTAAGTATAATTCAAACTTTTTTCATAATAAAACTGTCTCTGAATACTGTTCAGTTACTTCTTATTAACTGCTTCCAGAAACTTCAACAGATGCAGGAAGAGATTGATGATATCCATATAGAGACTGATGGCAGCTAACACGTACTCTTCGGGAGAGAGTCTGTGCATCAGCGAGTGTGTGTCATAGATGATGAATCCACAGAAGAGGAGGGCGCCTAGAGAGGCCAAGACCAGCTCCACCGTCTCACTGTAAAAAAACACCTACAGGCAAGGGAGTAAGGAATACGGTAATCCTCAGGAGTCACATCAGACCCACTTCAGTGACTTTTAATACAATCTCCTGCCTGCCAGTGGCACACGTGACAAGGACACACAAGGTGATGGATGAAGACAGATGCTGCAGGCAGAGCTAAACTCATGCTTGCTTGTTACACAGAAGTAGGCAGGTGTGGATTAAGCAGTTATCTTTCATTTAAGTTCACTACCTGACTTTGCATAGTAACATTCTAAACATGAACTGTTTTAAAATGTTACTTTTTCAAGAATTAAACTTTTTGTGACATTTCCTCATTCCCTGGGGGCGGGGACTCTGCACACCACAGCAGCGTGCATGCCTGTGGCCATCAGAAGAGGCTTTGCACTTGTGGGTCTCAGGGATGGACTTGAGGCTGTCAGGCTTAGAGGCGAGCACCTTTACTCTCATCAGCGCCATCTTTTTCAGAGGTAAGTGAGCCACTTGGAGGTTGGCAACTGTAGTCAGGGCCTTCTGTGCGTGATTTCTCTTATCTGTGCATGCATCTTTTTCTCAATCAATGATAATGATTAACATAAGACCGTAATTTTCACTGAAATTATTCTATATTTTATATATAAGTGCTCTAGATAATTAAGGGTCCTCTGTAAATAACACTCAGGGACTTGTAGGTGACTTAGGCTGATGTAGGCAGAATTATATTTGAGTTAACTGTTCTAAAACAACTCACCTTCAAGAATCCTGCCAAGCACAAAATCCACAAACCAGCAAACAGCCTGCAAAAAAACCAAAAGTTAACAGGTTACAAGATTCCACACTAAAATACTTTTTTAAAAATTAAAACAATTTTTTTATATGTATGAGAGTTTTGTCTGCATGTATGCATGTGTACCATATGCCTGCTGATAACTGAAGAGATCAGAAGAGGGTACCAGGTTCTCTGGAAATGGAATTGGGGATGATTGAGAGCCACCATGAGGATGCTGGGGACAGAACCTAGGTCCCCTGCAAGAGTGGCAAATGTTCTTAACCACTGAGTCATCTCTCCAGCCCCCCAAACACTTTTTAAGCTCATTCTTTTCATTATTTCTTCATATTATTTTATGAAGAATTTTTGCTAAGGAATACTAAGATGTAAGGATTCATAAATATTTCATTAGAGCAACAGAAATGAGATTAGCACCAAGGCTGAAAAGTCAGTAAGCCCAACCCTGCTCCTAACGCACACAAGCCTCAGCGCTCTGAAGGCTGGCAGACACAATCACCTCCTTTCTGCAGCCCTCCTCTGTGAACGCCCTGGGGAGAAGGGCCTCGCTCCCGAGCTCAGAGACGGCCTTGTGTTAACCTCCATGTTAAAGACAGACACCAATCCAACAGCATTTCCTCACTACTTGTCATAGTGTGTGTGTGTGTGTGTGTGTGTGTGTGTGTGTGTGTGTGTGTGTGTCTCCAAGACTTAGTACTTACCCTGCTCCAAATTTGGTGAAATCTCTCTTTGATTGTAGAGTATAGGCAGTCAAGCCAAGAAAGACTGCAGTAGTCAGTATAAACGCTTGCAGAACCAGATACACATCATAGAAGGTGACTGCAAAAATAAACCTGTTAAAAAACAGCCAAGACAAACAGCCTTGCCTAGGTCAACAGAAAAATTCTCTTACGTTTTTAGTTTTCCTAATGTTTTTGATGTGTGTATGAATTATCTATACATAATGGGTTTTGCTGTACCATTCCCACACCTGTTCACAACGTATCTAATCATATCTATCCCACTCCACTCTGGCCCTCCACTCCTGCTTTCTTCTATTCTATGTACAATACAAACAATTAAAATTCTTCGCCCAGCCTTGAATATATTGATGCCGTAAAACCACATATATAGTAAATTTTAAAAACTCCAAAATAGTTATTTATACAAAATAAGTAGGTGGCATTATCTTACAGTTAACCAACTGCTATAGATGATAGGACTGGCTCTGTTATTAGCACTTATCAGGGTCTTTGTGAGGTCCCTGTGGTTAAGCATGGCAGTGCCCTGGGTCTTCTGGCTGTATGTTCCTAGACAGCAGCAGCAATGTTAACTATACTTAGATTGCTCAATCAGTTGAGCAGCCCAGCCCAAGGCAACTGCGCAAAGAAAACATGCAGGATGTCTGAGACAGCCTTGCCATTTCCCCATGGTACAGAGGACCAAATGGCTAAAAGCAGCAATGGCAGAACAGGAAGAGAGATAAAAGTATTTCTCATAGGGAGTGACTTGCTGGTACTCAGTTAATGCAAGTCTCTGTGACATCCGCAGTAAACCACCTGCAAAAACTCTGGATTTTTATTATGGTTCACTGAATTTTTTATTTGAGACATTATTAGGAGACATCACATAATTATAGCAGACACTTGGCCAGGAAACACATGAAGTACAGAATAAAAATAAACCCGCATCCTGTGTGCCATTTAGGGAACAGAGGGATGGAGCAGCCACAACTTAATGAGGGCAGTTCTTAGAGAGTGAAGTGTGACAGAGGAGACCTTGGAAGTAGGGAAGGTCAACTCTAGTATCTCATTTCTGTCAGCAGGAAATCATAAATGAAAAGCTATTCTCCACTCCTTCTGTGTCCTATTTCCTCTCAGCTTGGCTGAACTACATAAAGTATAAATATTTGACTTGTGCTTACTGACAAGCTTCATAAATGTCATGTTTTGAATATAATATCTCATGATGTTAAAGTTTAACCCCAAATACCTTGTTACTTGAAAGATTTTATCCACCGTAAAAACAGTAACACGTAAAGGGACTTACCAACAGCTGCCACGGCCAGGGCTTCTGACAGTGTCTAAAAGAAGAAAGTCTCATTAAGGGATGCATAAAGAAGGGACTCAATCCCCCCTCCCACATTCTGATGTCTAGCAGTCCAGTCCAGCCCCATGGGAATGGTCTCACATTAGCTTCAGAGGAACCTGTGACATGCATGAGGCAGGACAGTATAATTCCAGGAGCCATGATGCATTGTGAATATTTATGTCCTCATTGTGGCTCTTTAAGCTTTAGCAAAATTTTTGTAATAGGAAGGTTAAATAGTGGAATTAACATAGAAAATTATTTTCTCTTGTTATATGTAAATAGTGTAACGTGACAAGCAACCCCACCCTGAATTAAAGTACCTGCAGGAGGCAGGAGACTGTAAACACTAATATAGATGAGGAGAGCAGTGTCACACTGAAAGCACTCTATCACTCTGAAATAGTACTTTTTGAAAAAATGAGTGCATGTGTGACATGCACACCCTGACAGAGCTGGTTAAATTCCTTTCCTTTCTTACTTTGCTGCAGAAGGACAAAAGAGAAAAAAACCAAAAGACAAAACTCAACAATGAAGAAACAGTGTCAGGAGTTCATGGAGCAAGGTGAAAAAAAGTGTGCTTTATGCACTTCCTTATTTGTTAAACAGCTTTAGTGAAGCACATGATGAGCAGGTCACGTAACACAACTGCCATCTTGCTCTTGAAACCTTTGGCTGCGGTTTTTCTAGTCAGATCTCTGCTGGGCAAAACGGGGTCTATCCTGTGCTACAAAGAAATCAGCCTTTCTTAAAAGAGGCTGCAACAGATCTGAAGATCGTGACTTTTTTATCTTATGTGTACGAGTGTTTGCTCACATGTATCCTACATGTAATTATGTTTGTGTGTGCACCGTGTGGATGTGGAGACCAGAAGAGGATGTCAGATCCCCTAGAACTGAAGTAGAGTTTAAAATGTTGTGAGCCACCATGTAGGTGCTGGGAACTGAACCCTGCTCTGCTACAACAGTAGTCAGTGCTCTTAACCACTAAGCCATCGCTCCAGAGTTGTTTTAAATTTATTGTTATTATATGTGCACAGGATATGTGCATGTGAATCATGCCAGGGCATGCCAGTGGAGGCCAGAGGAAAGAACTTTGTGGAGCTGGTTCATTCCTGCGTTTTGTGGGTTCCAGGGATTGTACTCAGGCCATCAGACTTGCAGAGATCTTTACTGACCGAGCCATCTGGCTGGCCCACGGGTGTGGCCAGAGGCTTCATTGTCTGTTTGTTTGTTTGCCTTCTCCTCATCTCCCGCTGCACAGCTGAGGCAGGAACTGGGATCTGACCAAGGACTGGACCTTACATAGTTGTTAACATCTACACTGTGATCTGCACAGCCAGACACTTTCTTTCAGGATCTCAAGGAGTGAAGCAGGAGCAGTGGGAGCTACAGCAGAAAGAGAATGAACTGTGGGCTGATGACAGGCTGTCAGGTTAGAGTAAGAAGGGAAATGGTGGGCAAGGGCAGGCGTGGGACAGAGGCAGGCATGGAGACCACAGCCTACCACTCAGTTATCCGATAGCATCGCCTCCTGAACCTTCTTCCAGTTCTTTTTTGCTTTTGTTTTTGTTTTTGTTTTTGTTTTTTGGTTTTTCAAGACAGGGTTTCTCTGTGTAGCCCTGGCTGTCCTGGAACTCACTCTATAGACCAGGCTGGTCTCGAACTCAGAAATCCACCTGCCTCTGCCTCCAAGTGCTGGGATTAAAGGCGTGCACCACCACTGCCTGGCTTTCTTCAAGTTCTAAAGAGCTGGGAGACAAAGGCTGCTCAGACCCCCTAAGAATGAACTCCCTGTTTGAGACAGCTTGGACTGGGGCCCATACACTTACACAAATTAAAATTTAAATGAATAAATTTGAAATGAATAATACTTAAAAGTCATGAGCATCACTTTACTATGAACCATTTGCAGAATTACAAACTCCTTTATTTGAAGCTTTTGACTCACAACACTGGCCTCTTTACTCTGATCTGACAACATATACTTTGTTTCCAATGCCTTGGAGAAAACTGTCAGGAGACAGTACTGGAGGAAACTTGTCATGAGAGGAGACAAGATAATGGAAAACTAGACAGAGCTTTACCAACCTTACTCGAATTAAGATGACATTTTTATAGAAGTCAACTGTGATTTTAATCTTAACAACTGTCTCAGCAAGTAAATAGAACCTAATGTTAGGTTCTCCCAGTTATAAATTTTAACAAGTTAAAAAACATAAAATGGCCCCTTAAATGAACAGAGAGAAGACATGAAAATAACACAGACGAGTTCATCATGAGCTTGTTTTCCCTAAGTTAAGGCACAATACAATCTCCTGCCCAACTTCCAGAGAACCAGAGACACAAAGTATCACACAGATGACATAGCTTACAATTTTTATTTTATGTGTGAACAAAAAGGCCTTGCCAAATGTAGCATATGCAGGTTGCCAGGCCAGGCCATCTGGTTCCAGGTGGCTGTGTTTGCCACTAAACCTAATAACAGAAGAACCACTAAAGCAGAGGATGGTTCCGAGTGCTAAAAGAATATGCACGTGTAAGTCATTTCTTAACATAGTCGTACTAAAAATCTGGGCGACTGCTTGGCAAGCATGAGAACCTGAGTTTGGATTCCAGAGCCCAGGTAAAAAGCCTGGTGTGGTGAGGGATGACACCTAGTGCCAGCCTCTGACCCCCACATGTTGATGCCCAGACAAGCACATGTACACACAACCCAATTTTGTTCTCCCATTGTTACCAATACATATACATACAATTAGACAAGCATTTTGGAAGCCCAGGTTAAATGCTAATGGCATCAACAGCATCAAAGTACTCACGAATGCAAAGAGCAGATAGAGGTTCAGAGGATGCGTGTGTCTGTGCAGTGTCAGTGCAAAGACCAAGCCCAGAGATCCCAGAGCAAACACCACAATTAAGGCAGGGCTGAAAGACATAACATTAAAAAGCATTTCAAGCTTAAAAATAGCTAGGATGATGGTATACAACTTAGTAAAATCGATGTATTCTCTATATTCTTAGAACTACAAGAAAAAAAATCTGGATCCATGCCAAATTAAAAAAAAACAAAAACTTATTTGGTAACTGGAAAAGTTGAAGAGTGTGGAATGCAGAGGGAGCTATAAAAGAGTGGGAGGGGCCGTAAGAAGGTAGGAGGGGCTATAAGGGGATGGGAGGGGCTGTAAGGGGATGGGCGGGGCTGTTTCTCCTCTTCTGATGTCCTTCACAATGCAGTAATATTTGTAACTAGCATAGTACTTTGTTAAGTAAAATACAATAAGCAAAAGATATTAAACTAGAAGTGACTTTTCCACATGGCTACTCTTTAGGGTGTTTACCACAGGGCTATAATTTAAATAACTATATCCCAGGTCGGAGGAGGGGAAACAATCTACTTCTTAGAAAATAGTCATTCTTCATTTTTTTCTTTCAAAAAAAAGAAACCATCTTATTTTTAGCTACTTAAAATACTTATGCTGAGAGGATAAGTGATAATACTTATGCTTAAGAGGATAAGTACTTTACTAAGTGATAAATCAGGTGCAGATCCTCTAGAAACTTCTTGGTAACACCACCACACATTTTTCACATAACTTTATTTTGCAAGTATAGTTTTGGGCTTTGGGAACAAGACGGTAACAAGCCGGATGGTATAATTAAATACAATAAAATGAAATAATTGTGATGTATATAGCAAAATACTTTTTCTTTTCTTTCTTTTTTTTTTTTTTTTGAAGTTTACTTATTTTGTTTGTATGCTATAGGGGAAGGGGCATGGGTGTTTGAGTGGCAGTGCATGTGTGTGGAAGGTCAGGGGAGAACTCGTGGGAGTTGATTTTCTCTTTCTACCTCATGGGTTCTGTGGCTCATTACCTCTGGCATAGTTTTCCCAGGCTGAGCCACCCAGGCAGCCTGCAGTACAAACTCTTGCCAGGCAGTGGTGGCACACGCCTTTGGTCTCAGCATTTGGGAGGCAGAGGCAGGCAGATTTCTGAGTTTGAGGCCAGCCTGGTCTACAGAGTGAGTTCCAGGACAGCCAGAGCTATACAGAGAAACCCTGTCTCAAAAAAAAAACAAAGCAAAAAAAAACCCAAAAAAAACAAAACAAAACCCAAACTCTTAATTAATTCTAGATGGTTTAACCCTATAAAACTATATATTAAGATGAGGTAGAATAATGTGCTGTGAAATATTCTCCTTTGTCAAAAATGAGTTAGGATCCCAAGGGTTAAATGATGGACTTTTATGATAGAAAAAAAAATACATTCATCAGATGAAATATCTGGAAATGATTTAGAATTATCTCCTTTTCTTACCTTTCATGGATAAATGTCCGCAAAGCCTGAAAATACAGGAACAGGGCAGAGGTGATTGTAGTCAAGAGGACTTGCAGAGAGAGGATACTGTAGACTTTTCTGAGAAAGGCTGCAAGAGAGGGAAACAGTCATGTGGCCACTTTCAAAATATCTGTCCCTCTGTCAAGACCAAATATCTTGGAAAAAAATAAGGGTTTTTTGTTTGTTTGTTTGTTTGTTTTTTGTCTTTGTCTTTGTTTTGTTTTGTTTGGTGGACCAGAGGGGCATGAGCCATGGTTCCAGTGTGGAGGTGAAAGGACCCCAGTGTGAGAGCCTGCTTCCACCACGTGAGTTCCAGGATCTAACTCAGTTAGACTTGGCAGCAAACACTTTTAAATAATAAACCTATAAGTAAACCTAGAGGGAGAGAAATAATTAAAAAATTAGGAGGGGTATCTAATTCCTCAAAGACAATAAAGCTTACAAAAACTAAATTAGTGGTTCAGAT
Organism: Hylomyscus alleni; assembly: GCA_019843855.1. Lineage (NCBI taxonomy): Eukaryota > Metazoa > Chordata > Mammalia > Rodentia > Muridae > Hylomyscus > Hylomyscus alleni. The sequence goes on along the minus strand of JADRCC010161906.1, from coordinate 3,883 downwards.
AGTTCAAATATTCTCATCGTAATAAAAAGAAACTATCAAACGCCTCTTTGTACATAGAGCATTAAACAAGGGAAAGAAGGCAGCAGTTTTACAAAATGGTTCCACTTTGGATATGACAAACAGGAATAAAATATAGCTAGATAAGATGGAAATGCTTCTTTACGATGAAACTTCTTAAAAATATAAAGTTCTTTACCATTCTGTAATTGAAAGGGCTGTCACCATGATTGTCTTGTTTATGTGCATGGCTGTTTTGCCTGCACGTATGTTGCATGCATGCAATGCCAGAGGAGGCCAGAAAAGGGTATTGGACCCTCTTGGGTGGGAGTTACAGAAGGCTGTAAGCAGCTAAGTGATTGCTGGGAATTGAACCCAGGTCCTCTGGAAGAGCAGCCAGTGTTGTTAACTGCTGAGAATCTCTCCAGCTCCTAACTATAGTTTTAAGGCCATACTTATGTCTCTTTTGCCCCATATCTGTTTCGTTCCTCTACTTATTTTTACATATTTACTTAAGGTCTGTACTGCCTGCTTTCCCATCCAAATGGCAACTCTTGATGGCTGAGGACTGACATGTCAACTGTATACAGCTATATCCAAACATCTAGGATAAAACCCACCTCTAAATAAAGGAATATAGCCAGGCAGTGGTGGCGCACGCCTTTAATCCCAGCACCTGGGAGGCAGAGACAGGCAGATTTCTGAGTTCGAGGCCAGCCTGATCTACAGAGTGAGTTCTAAGACAGCCAAGGCTACAAGAGAAACTCTGTCTCGAAAAAAAAAAAAAAAAAACTACATAAATAAATAAATAAAGGAATATGTTCATGTTCACTCACACAACTAAAGAAATGCAAATAAAAGCCAAGATCATGTTCTCTCTCATTCATTTTTTTTACACAAGGTCTCTTTATATTTCAGGCTGGCTGCTAACTCATGATCTCCTGCCTCAGCTTCCAAAATGCTGGGATTATAAGTGTGTAGGCCACATCTGGCTTAAGATAAGTTTTTAACCTACCCCAAGACTATAAACACTATGGCCTTCTAGCCCATAACTTGGCTTTGTGAATAAGTGGACTCAATCACACTAATTCCTTGAGCTAGTCTCTACAACTGCTTTTGAAAAGTTGGACATAGACTATATATATATATGACAAAGCTGAAAATATTTATTAGTTGGCCACTCCCAGATCTATCAGATTACCAGTTCAAAAATATTCATAAAAGGACTGATAAGGGTACAATAAAGGTTATCTTCCTGTATTGTTTGCTGAACAATCAACAAGTGATAATATCAACCAAATTTAAAATGCATTGAACCTTTATATCTATATGAATGAAGAAGGGTAACCCTCAAGAGATGACGTTAAATAAATCATGGTAATATACACTATGAGAGAGTACATTTCACAAGACTGATAAACTGTAAGGATAGCTATTTTCAAATGTAAGATACAGTAAGGGAACATATAAAATTATGAGACAGGTCTGTAGATTACACGACCTGTGAACTATGAGGTTGCATTCACGAATGTACAAAATAGCAGTATCTTAATTATCCAAATTACACATAGCATGCTAATAAAACAGACTAGTTTAAAGCACTGATGTGTCTGTTACAGTGGACTAGTTATATAGACTACTCACTGCTATGAACGGATTTAAGGTGAACACTACACTCTGAAATTGATTCTCACATCATTACTCTATTATAACTTTAGGGTTTGCTGTTTTCCATCAGAGAATCTTGATTAGAAGTACAGCATTCCAAAAGTGTCTTTCAGAAATGTATACATTATAAATAGCTCCTTTGTTTACTTTACTCTTATATTAAAGGCACGTTTATTGGGAAGCTGTTCTCAGGTGGGTGAGATCACTGGCCCCGAGGGCTGAGGCCAGGGAAGTCATTCTGGGGAAATGGGGCTGGGGAGGGGAGAGAAAAGGCATGCACACAGAGAAGAGGAGAAGAGAGGGCCTTTGTTTGTTTTTAAAGGAAGCATTTTGTTTATCCTTTTAATTACAAAGAAACAACGGAGAATCACATAATAAACACAGAAGTGGGCAGCTTAGTTATCAGCCCAGTTTCCAGGGTTCCTAATTAAAATGTTCCTGAATATATAAATACTCAAACAAACAAGCTTACTGAGTGATTGAGATTATGATCCATACTGTTAGTCATGTGCACTACTACACAGAAATCAATCAAGAATAAATCTATGTAAAAAAAAAAAAAAACAGAGAGAGGGAGGGGGAAGTTCTTCTAGGGACTGTGAAACCTAGTTTTGAGTCTCATGCCAAACTACTACTTGCCCAAATTTGAGAAGTTCTACTGTTTAAATAATTGTTTGGTCCTTAAAGCATCCTGTTATATGCAGCGATTGTCTCTTTAAAGACTGGGGTCACACTGGTGAAGCTTGACTCCATACTACCAGCCAGACTGGGTTTAATTTTCAGACTCTTAAGTCAAGGTTCTTTCTACAACACTATCTTATTTTCTAACCTCACTTTAAATAGGCACATTTCCCACAGTGACATTGGGTGTGTCGCTCCCAGCACTGAGTAGTAGTTCATCAGAAATGTCCTCTCTCCATGAGCTCACCTCACACATAAAGTGTAAGCTCCGAGGGAGGGTATCCCACCTCCTCCTTACTTCAGTTCTCAGATGTTTCATTCTTCCCAAAAGCCCTTCCACACTTGGCATTTGGCACTTTAGAATTTAGCTAAACTGCCACAAAGAAGTTATTTCAGGGGCTGGCCCAGTCAATGTTTTGAAAACAGCAATTGTGGTCTGCAAAGCTTCTATTTATCTATCTTTGCATCTAGTACAGAGTTGCTAAGAAAAAGAAATTAAATGTATTTGTTAAATATCCCTTAATGGTTTAAATTATTTCTTAAGCCTGACCTTGCCTCACTGAGTGAGGCCTCTCTCAGGGACACTTCTGCAACACTCTCAGGACCACCTCTGCAGTTTGATTGGTATTCTTGTATTGTTTCTGATAGTTTCCTGTAGTGTCATATCTGTCATGTTCTGTCCCTGTCCCTCCCTGAGTCTATCCACTGTCTCATGTCATCATTCCTGGGACCAGCAAGAAACTCTCAGTCCTACTCAGTCTCAATACTTGTTTCATATGCCAGCTCCCTTCTTATTTCAAGCATTTCTATAAAGAGCAGCAAAGTTAACAGTCTGATGAAAACATGGCACAACATGCCTGATGAACAGACACAATAGTCCTGAACAACAACAACAACAACACAGCAAAGAAGAGTTGATGGCAGATTAAGTACATTAAACATGACTAAGTGGGATTTACTCCTGGAATGCTAGGATGGTTCAATATGTGAATGTCAATCAAATGTGATATACCACATTTATAGAATGATAGACATAGGAGAAGATGACATCATGTCACCATCAACTGACACAGAAAAACCATGTGACAAAATTCTCCCATGATTTGTGAACTAAGAACCAAAAGAAACCAATTCACCACGATAAAGAACATATATGAAGGGACTAGAGAGATGGTTCAGAGGTTAAGAGCACTGGTTGCTTCTCCAGAGGTCCTGAGTTCAATGCCCAGCAACCACATGGTGGCTTACAACCATCTCTATGAAAAGATCTGGTGCCCTCTTCTGGTGTGCAGGCATACATGCAGACAGAATGCTGTAAAAATAATAATAATAATAATAAACAATAACAATGAACATATATGAAAAGGCCATAGCTTAATACATATTCCAAGTGTTGAGAACATGGGACTGTTGAGAAAAATATTCCCTCTCCCTCTCCTTATCCCTGCCTTTGTTCCCTCACAGGGTATCTATTTCATCCCCACCCCTTTGTTCCCTTTCAGGGTATCTATTTCATCCCCCACCCCTTTGTTCCCTT
>JADRCC010161904.1:0-12541 GCA_019843855.1 Hylomyscus alleni | reverse complement strand
TTTTTTTTTTTGTCTTATAAAAGCCTTTCAGTTTCATGAAGTCCTACTTATTGATCTTAGAGCCTGAGCCATTGGTGTTCTGTTCAGGAAATTTCCCCATATGCCACTGAGTTCAAGGCTCTTTCCCACTTTCTCTTCTATTAGATTAAGTTTATCTGGTTTTACCCTGAGATCATTGGTTCACTTGTACTTGAGCTTTGTGTAAGATGGTAAATATGGAACAATTTTCATTCTCCTACATACAGATCACCAGTTAAGACCAACACCATTTATTGAAGATGCTTTCATTTTTTTCCACTTCATGCTTTGGGCTTCCTTGTCAACAATCAAGTGTCCATACATATATGGGTTTACTTCTGGATCTTTGCTTCTATTTCATTTATCGACCTTTCTGTCTCTGTACAAACGCTATGCAGTTTTTAATCACTATTGTTTTGTAGTAGAGCTTTCAGTCAGGATGGAAGTTCTTTTATTGTTGAGAATTGTTTCGACTATCCTGGGATTTTGTTTTTCCATATGAAGTTGAGAATTGGTCTCTCCATGTCTATGAAGAATTATGTTGGAATTTTAATGGAGATTACATTGAATGTGTAGATTGCTTTTGGCAAGATGGCCATTTTTACTATGTTAATCCTACCAATCCATGAGCATGGGAGATCTTTCCATCTTCTGGGGTCTTCTTCAATTTCTTTCTTCCAGGAATTGAAGTTCTTGTCATACAAATCTTTCACTTGCTTGGTAAGAGTTATACAAAGGTATTTTATATTATTTTTGGCTGTTGTGAAGAGTGTTGTTTCACTAGCTTCTTCTCAACCTGCTTATCATTTGTATAAAGGAAGGCTGCTGATTTGTTTGAGTTAATTTTATATCCTGCTACTTTGCTGAAGTTGTTTATCAGCTGTAGTAGGTCTTTGGTGGAATTTTGGGGTTGCGTATGGATATTATCATATAATCTGCATATAGTGATACTTTGACTTCTTCCTTTCCAATTTGTGTCCCTTTTATCTCCTTTTGTTGTCTAATTGCTTTAGCTAGCACTTCAAGTTTTGTATTAAATAGATAAGGAGAAAAGTGGGTAACCTTGTCTTGTCCTGAATTTTAATAGGATTGCTTCTAGATTATCTTCATTTAACTTGATGTTGGCTGTTGGTTTGCTATATATTTCTTTTATTATGTTTCAGCATATGCCATGAATTCCTGATCTTTCCAGGACTTTTAACATGAAGGAGTGTTATATTTTGTTGAAGGTCTTTTCAGCCTCTAATGAGATGATCATGTCAGGTTTTTTTCCTTGTGTTTGTTTATTTATTGTATTATGTTGATTGATTTTCACATATTGAATCATGCCTGCATCCCTGCCATGAAACCTACTTGATTAGGGTTTGTCTGCCTGTCTAGTTGTATAGCTTGTGCTTATATCAATTTAGTTTTGAGTTCATTATGTTGGCATTTTGTGGGTTGCAAATTTACTAATATAAATCTAACTGATGAATTACAAGCCTCTAGAGTTCTGATTTTACCAGGTTACTGGGATTTGTGACTGTTAACCACAGGGGGTGGATGACTGGGAAGTGAGCAGAATCTTCAGCCATAGAACCATGAGATAGACTGGTTGGGGCTAGTCATGGAGGCAGCAAGATGGCAGGGGTCAGAGGGAAGCCGACAGTATCACAGGATGATGATTTGTTTTTAAATATTTCCCACAACAACAGTATGTATTTCCTTTGACTAATGTGTCAATATCTTCTTGGTATCTTCTAGGCCTGAGAGCCTCTCTTTGATCTCTAGTTTTCTGTTGGTGATGTTTGGATCTGTAGCTCCTGGTCTCTTTCCCTTTCCTAAGTTGTCCATCTCCTGGTTTGCCTTGCTTTGTGTTTTCTTTATTCTTTCTCTTTCCAGTTTTAATTCTTGCACCTTTTTGTTCACCTGCTTGATTGTGTTTTCCTGTATTTCTTTAAGGGCTTTATTTGCTTCCTTTAAGGGCTTCTACCTATTTGCCTATCTTTTCCTGTATTTCTTTACGTAAGTGTTTTAAATCCTCCTTAAATCCCTTATCATCTTCATGAGATAGGATTTTAGGTAAGAATCTTGCCTTTCTGTCATGTTAGGGTTTCCAGGACTTTCTTTGGAGGAAGAACTGGGCTCCAATGATGCCAAATTGCATTGGGTTCTATTGCTTATGATCTTGTGCTTGCCTCTGGCCTGGGTGTCTTTGCCTGGAACTGGCCTCCTTGGAGTCAGGTAGGGCTCTGTGACCTAAGTTAGAGCTGAATTCCTTGGCAGAAGGTAGTGTTGTCTCTGATTAGGGTGGGCCTCCTGTGTACTGGTTACTGTGTACTGGTTACTCTGTACTGGTTACTGAGGACCTCCTATGCCCTTGTTTACTATGGGCTTCCTAGAAGGTTCACAAGCTGTAGCTTTTGGGTAGGTATCAGGTGGCTGATCTGACATGAGATGGGGGACAGAGTGTGCTGGAAGGAAGGTGGAGCTTAGGGGTGGAGTGGGGAAGGTGGCTCCTGAGTCAGCTGGGCCCCATGGTTGTCCTAAATGGCATGGGTACTTGGGCAAGATTCTTACCTATGTCTTTAGTTGCTGTGGCCCAGGAGGGAAGCATGCAGGCTGTAGCATTTGGACAGGTATAGGGCCATTGATCTGGACCAGGTAGGGAAGTAGGCCAGAAGGAAACAAGAAGTAAATTATTTTTGATTTACGTTTTATTGTATTATGATGAGGAAAGTTACATGATTTCAATTTATCTGAACTTGTTAACATTTAAAAACATAGTTTAAGTAAATAGAATCAAATCACATTCTTGTTTCCCTTTTGTACCCCTTCAATACCTACAATATCTTTTTTTGTCATATTCTTTAAAATTTATAAAATATTATAACAACAAAAGAGGATTATAAAAGTTGTTTGATATAAAACAACAATCAATTTAACAGTCTTATGTAGATGCTTGTCTATAGCAATACTGAAAATACATATATTTTTCTCAATATAAATTTTAAATAACTCCAAACATGTTAACTGTATATTTCAAAATAATACATCATTACTAGTATTTTCTTAAATGAACATAAATATATAAAGTCTTTTCGTTTGTTTGTTTGGTTTTTTATTTAGTAGAGCTTAAAATCTTGCCTTTACTGTGGTACAAGCCCAAAAGAAAAAAGAAAAAACTTTAGACATTGAATTTATTTTTTATTTAAAATTTCAGAGAGGATTTAGAATGAGACACCATCAGCCTCATCTATGTAGGAAATAAGAAGCTCTGACAACATGCAGGACTTGCTAGGACGCCATCTCAAAGGTCCTCCAGCTCTGCCAAGGAGAGCCTAATTCCCATTCCAGAAGCTTCACTCAACCTCATTTCCAACTGTGTTTTTCATGTACAGCAATGTATGGCTAGGAAGTAGCTAGAACTTGAAATCAAGTTGCCCTTTGATGTTATTAAATGCTTACAATACTGTGATGTAAATGTTTTCTCAACACATAGTGTCAAAAAGGCATTGACCTAACAGGAAGGGCATGATTTAAAATGTTTCTTAGTCCCAAATGTTAGTTATATATTTATATAAATATGAGCTAGGAAGCCAAGCTAAACCTTTGCTCATAGCATCAACAATATCAGCAAATATTCAGGCATGTGAATTATGAATTAGCCAGATTCATTATTATCCTATGAGACAATTGGATGGTTATAGCCCAGTAGACAACCTAAGCAAGTCATAAGATCCATATGACTAAAAAGTCTCTCAGTAAGCCAGGCAGCGGTGGCACACGTCTTTAATCCCAGGACTTGGAAGGCAGAGGCAGGCTGATTACTGAGTTCAAGGCCACTCTGGTCTACCGAGTGAGTTCAAGGATATCCAGGGCTACACAGAGAAAACCTGTCTCAACAAATAAACAAACAAAAGAAATCCAAACAAAACAAAAAAACAAAAAAAAATGTCTCTCAGTATTTATGACGTCTATGTGAAGAAATCTCAAGTCCTTTAATAAGTACAGTCTCTAAAGAAAAAGACGCAGAGAACATTAGTGCTCTCCTTTCAAAGTCTGGTAGGTGCTTTGTATTTCATGGACTGGAGAAATAACCATTATGTCCATCACATGGGGTGAGGCATTGTGCTATTTGCCCTTTGAGGAAGGAAAAGAAAAGATTCCCATGTAAGTTTATCTTTGGCATGTCTTACTAGCTCTGTTCACCACCCTCTGCATCTCTTAGCATTGCCAAGACTCTAGTTTTACTTTGACACCTCACAACCCCATCTTTTCTTTCATCCTTCCCTTCTCCATTCTGCATTGTATAAGTTGTGCTTGTTTTCCTTTTTAAATAAATTGATAATACAGAAATGGAAGCCCTGGAATTCAGAAGCACCAGGTCTCAGTAATTGGGACACCATATGGGGTCCAAGCATCAACATTTTTGAAGCTTCCCAAATCTTTTGATGCTCAGCTAAGGCTGAAATTTATTAATAACTAGCTGTTCACATATGGTATTGATTCCCAGCTAGAATGCCTGCTGGAAAGACAGCAGCCAACCTCATGTTATTCTTTTCCAAAAGCTTCCTATGAAACTTACCATGTGGTAAAACAGTCCTGCTTTAAGAGTTTGCCCTCCATTGCAGGACAATGTAAAAGCAGTTTGATATGTTTGTGGTTTTTTTGAGTGTTTTCTTTTTTCTTTTTTTGATAGTCACAGGAGCATTAAAACTTTATTGTTGTTGAATGGATATTTGACTACATAAAACATTTTTTGATAGTCACAGGAGCATTAAAACTTTATTGTTGTTGAATAGATATTTGACTACATAAAACATTTTTGAGTGTTTTCAAACCCACACTCCACCTAGCAAAAAAAAAACTGGTCCTCCTTTAATGCTTGTTATCTTCTTCATTCTAGTAAGTAAGTATCAATCCAAGATAGGTCAAGTATAAGATCCCCTACATCAATTGCCTTCAGTGTCCAACTCTGGAATGATTTGACAGCTCCATACACTCGATTAGGAAGAAAGAGTAAACTGAAGTCCACAGCAGATGAGTGGCACGGTCAGCTCTCATACATTTACTGAATTGGGGTGACCCTCATACACACCCTTGCCACCAGGTCCGGCTCCACTGTGCTGTCTAGGTGAGGTGCAGGGCATGAACCCCCAAGTGCTGCAATATGTGAGAGCTTTCCAGAGCACTTAGCCAGTGAGTAGTGGGGACAGTATTGCACAACCCCTTGACATCCACATGGTCCCCAGTGACTGATGTAGCCAGATTCATTCCCATGTTCTCTAGTGGTAATGTGAGCCAAGGACATGAACACTCATCCCTGCTACTGATGCTTAGCCAGAGAAGGTTGGCCACTGATAACAGGCTTCTCCTCACCACCCTTGGGTTTCTAGGTGCATCTCTCTTCATAATGTTCAAGCTGCTCAATTTCCCAACTGTCTGCCACATATTTTCACAGGCTCCTGCTGCAGGCAGGCGGTTCATCTGACAGACCACTGGGTGATGTACTCTGGCACATGGGTGTCTGTGGCCCACCTGTACTATACACCAGAAAGCTGATCTTACAAGTGGCATGGCACTCATAGATCTCTGACTGCCTTTCTCCTCCCACGTTGCACAGGGTAGTGGTAGGCAGGGCTCTGTATGCCTGTATCCAGCCATGCAGAACGATAGATATGGATCTATTTGCATTCTTCTTACATGTAGACATCCAGTTAGACCATCACCATTTGTTGAGTATTCTTTCTTTTTTTCTATTGTGTCTTTCTGGCTATTTTTATCAAATATCAGGTGTTTATAGGTGTGTAGATTTACATCTGGGTCTTTGAGATATTGCGAAGGGTGTTATTTTCCTAGTTTTTTTTCTCAGCCCATTTGTATATAGAAGGGCTATTGCTTTTAGTTAATCTTGTATCCAATCACTTCTCAGCCCATTTGTCATTTGTATATAGAAGAGCTATTGCTTTTAGTTAATCTTGTATTCATTTAGAGTTTGTTAGCTGTAGGAGTTCCCTGGCAGAATTTTGGATTTTGAATTTAGAATTTTGTTTATGTACACTGTCCGATTACCTGTAAACAATGATACTTACCCTTTCCACTTTGTATCCACTTAATCTCCTTTAATTTTTTATAACTCTAGCTTTAAATTTAAGGACTATATAGCGTAGATATGGAGTAGACAGCCTTTTCATATTCTTGATTTGAGTGGAATTGCTTTGATATTCTCTTCATTTAACTTGACGTTGGCTATGGGCTTGCTATAATTGCCTTTATTAGGTTTAATTATTTTCTTTGTATCTCTGGTCTCTCCAAGACTTTTGTAAGGATGCACTGGGGTTTATCAAAGGGTTTCTAAGTATCTAATGTGAGGATGTGTTTGTTTTCAGTTTGTTTATATGGTGGATTACATTGACTGTTTTTTCTATATTGACCCATTCCTACATCTGTTGTGTGAATCCTACTTAACCATGGTGGATGATCTTTTTTATGTGTTCTTGAATTTGGTTTGTGGAAATTTTATTGAGTACTTTTATATCAATGTACATGAGAGAAATTGGTAGGTAATTCTGTTTTATTTTCTGCTAAATCTTTGGATGGTTTGGGAATTGGAGTGACTGTGACCTCATAAAATGAAATTGGCTTTGTTCCTTCTGTTTCTATTCTGGGTAATAATTTGAAGAGTATTGGCATTAACTTCACTTTGAAAGTCTTTTGAATATTGCTCTAAAACTGTCTCTGGGTTAGATTTCTTTGTGTTTGGAAGATATTAGCAACTATTTGTATTTCCTTAGGTACTATAGCTCTATTTCAAATGTTTATCTCATCTTTATTTAACTTTAGTAAGTGATGTCTATTGAGAAAATTGTCCATTTCTTTGAAATATTCTAATTTTTGAAATAAATATTTTTATTCTTCTATATTCTTATTTTTTACAATTTTTCTAATCCTTGAGGCTTGGAGAAAATGGATGTGATATGACAGTCTTATATGTGGCTGAGCACTTCACAGATACCTATCCTCTATACTTTGAACAGGTATGGATCTCTGCATTAACCACCTTTCACTGACCACAGAAACATCTCTGATGAGGTCTGAGGAGTGCATTAATCTACAGACAAAGAGTATAAAAGGGCAGCTTGATTTTGTGTCCATTTAAGTTTACCCTGGAGGCCTGTGAGCTCCTCAACCAATGGCATAGTTTGTAGTACCAGATGTGATTACTTCCTGAGCAACAGTTCTTAAATTTCTGTATGCTTATTATCTCTGTGCACTTAGAAAAATTCCAAATAGGGTCCAACAGAGAGATTTAGCACCAAGTATCATCAAATACATGGTGATAGTTTTACTTTACTGTTTTCTTTTATGTCACTCTAATTAATTTCCATCATAAGACTCCATTTTGTTTATTTACCTTTCAAAAAGTTTCTACTTTGTGGAACTGGTGATCTCTTGTAGTAGATGAAAAAGAAGAAATTTTGCGTGTCTAAATCTATGTAAAGTTGTTTCAAGAAATACATAGCACTGAAATGTCCTTGGCCAATTTGTTATAAAGTAAAACTAGATGCAGAATCTATTGTATTATGGAAGTATTGTTGGTTATAAGGGTTTTTCATTTGTAAATAGTTTTTGACAAATGAATATTAAAATTATACATAAACATTTTTAACCACCTCATCTAGAGGAAAGAAATGGTACTCTGTCTAGTAATCCCTGTCTGCATGGAATCCCAAAGGAACCCATTCTTAAGATTTCTCCCATAACTAGGGCTATGCTGGCAGATAGTAAGTTTGTAATGTCTCTTCATAGACTCATTATTTTATACATTAACAAATTGCTTCTTGCTATAATAGATGAATATTTGACTCACTTATAACTCTCTATGAGTTCTCACTTTCTACTAGAAAAAGTCACTATTCCTTTTCATTTTACACTTGTCAAGTTGATAATGGGAAATTGTATGCTTCCATCTTCATTGCTTGTTTTTACTGTGATTTCAAATCTCCTGAGTCTTCATGCTGTGCCATTTTTTTAAATAATGGAAATCAGAAAATACTCTTGTTGTTGCTTTTTATTTGGTTCATTCTAGACCTTTGGCCCTCCATACTGTCACCACTATTTTAAATTGCCATGGTGAAAAAGCCTAACTTCTGTTCTCATCATAAATAAGTATTCCATGGTCTATTCTAAAATGTTTACTCTAAAGTAAATGTTTTAAGGCAATTATACTTAATCATGTTCACAAAATATTATTTACTCTCTAGGCAGGAAATAAAATGTCACATGCGGCCCCATTTATTTTGCAGATCACTTTTATCTCTATTAGAGCTTAGATCATTTCTTGTTTCTCTTCTTTTTCATAATTGTAAGACCTCAAGATATTCTCCAAATTCTTTCTGTCACTCTGTAATATAATATCATGTATGTTCACAGGCTTCTTTCCAGCAAACATTTTCTGCTATAATTTTCACTGCTTTCTACTAATACATTTTTCTAGTAAAATTTCTCTCTTCCTATCCTTGGTTATGCCTGTACCCACTTTATCTAAGGGGAACACTTTTAGTACGCACGCCCACCATGTACTATCAGGAGACATTTGGCACCTGCCTAATTGTACCCACCATCAAAATGAGGAGGGTTCTCCTTGCCCACATGTCAGTTGTTTTAGTTCAAATATTTTATGTGTATAAAGAAAAGTTTCTATTGCATCAGGAGCATTTTTTTCTTCAGGTTTTGGGGTATGTATTCTGTCTTCCTATGTATTGAAAATAAGGTTTAAAAAAATCACTCGCTTTTAAAAGTAGGTTCTAAATGTCAGTAGTTCTGTGTCTATCATCCTAATTAAAATTTATTTGAATCAAATTCATTATTTTTTACTTAGAAGATGCAGTCATGATATTAATTCACTTCAATGAAGCTTCATCACTTAATCCAGTCTGAGTAAGATAGGTGAATCAAGCTAGAGTCAAGACTTAATGATGTAGAAATAGTTTGCTTAATAAAGAACGTGTTCTGAAACCCCTAAAACCTATTACAGCAGAGTATAATGTTGAACCATATGAAATTACCCATCATGTTGGTCAAAATATCAGCACCTCTGGATGGAAAATCATAGAATGACAAATCTTTCTTTTTTAAAAAAAGTAATCTTTCCTGTTTTATTGAAAATAGATTCTTCTTTCATAAAATACAGCCAGACCACACCTTTCTCTCCCTCAACTCCTTCCAGCTCCCCCCATTTCTCCTTTTCCCCAAACCTTCACCACCCTTCATTCATCTCCCTTAAGAAAAGAGCAAGCCTCCAAGGAATAGTAGCCAAACAAGACAAAAAAAGATACAAGAAAACAAGGCACATTGAAGGTGGACAAGGCAACCAAACCAGAGCAAAAACTCCCAAGATCAGGCAAAAGAGTCAGAAATACACCTACTTCTTCTGTTAGTACAGTAAAAACATCAAACTACCAGCTACAACAAAACACACAGAGGACCTGGTGCTACTGAAGCCAACTTTTAATGTAGTTCTGCTGACAAAACTATTTATAGGTCAGAGTTGTTCCAAAAAAAATAATAAACTTAAAAATGCTTGTTTCTAAAATTCAAAAACTTGAAGTTGTAGATACAGATATCACTCTTGAAGTAATCAAAGCAAACAGCAAATTCTATGAAGTTTCCTTGAAAAGGACTTAACAGTGAATTATGGATTTGCTTGTATGTCGACTGCTTCAATACATTTCACTTACAGAAAGGTTTTATGTAGGAAATGAGACAGAAAAAGAAAACAGAATATTTATTGGTCTTGACCCAGAGCTCTAAGGACAAATGTGTAACATGCTGAGATATACTTCAGAATTTGCTTTTCCGTGGATCATTACAACCAGCATCTGAGAGAACATTAAGTGTAGCTGTGGCTTTTATGATGTGGAAAGCTGGTCACTTAAAAGACACACAAGGAACACATGCTAGTGTAACACAGGGTACCAATACCAGATGGTGGTAACATTTGACTGTGATTGCTGCGGTCACTTTATTTCAGCTCCATTTGAAATGGACATTGGGAGAACTGATTGTGACGTTCACTCTGGGTTCAGAGAACTTTGAGGTTCCTTATAGATCTAATATGATTGGCATAACTGGAGGGACACAACCTTTTCTTGGCATTGGTTACCTGGAAGAAACTTTATGTCACATAGCAATTAGGAACAGTTGGTTTGACCAAGATAGACCATGCCTGCTGAGCTGCCTATATGGACAACTTGGAGAGGAGAAATGGAGTAAAATAAAGGACAAGAAATAATGTGAATGAAGTGATGAATTTAGAAGTTATGAGAAATTATTGTCAGAAGAGGTATATGCAAACTAACAAGAAGAATAAAATATACTTGTTTTGGGTGATATATCTCAAGTCTGAGATTTACTCCTGATTATATAGAATTTCAAGACAAAATATTCTGAAATTTTAGACATAGAAAATAGGTAAATATAATTTTTTAATTTCTCTTGTAGGAATTTGAGAAGATTCATTAATGTAAATAACTTCCCAAGAATAAACAAAATAATCTGTTGAACAGGCTGATGCTCAAAGCCCTAAGAAATGGTTCTATAGTAAAATATATTGAGCAATTATAAAAACAGTTTATGCTTTAGGTAAAAAAAAGTTTATACTTTTGTTTTTCTGTTTCTTAGGAAAGAAATAATAATAACAGTACACACACATGTATATATAATTTAGGGAGCCAGAGTTCCCCTTTAAAGCTGGCAACTTGTGTAATAGTCAAAAAATTCCACAACTTTCAGTGAAATAATTTACTCTTCATTATAAACTGATGCAGTCTTAATTTTTCTGAAAAAATAAATGACCAAAAGCACCAGCAATCACCAAAAAAACAGGTTCTCCTCTTCTCAGCCAGTACCGCTAGGTAAAACTTGTTGAGAATATCAGTCAAATGCCCAATATAATGCCCTAAATTTTATTTTTATTAGATATTTTCTTTATTTTAAAGTTCATCTAACCTAGTTGGTGGCCCTAAATGTTTAAGGCAAATTGTTACAACTTTAGGGAGCTCCTACCTATGGATCGGGGTCAATATGAAAAAGAATCAGTTCAACCTGGAAAAAGTCAAAGGGGAGCAAAGTGAGTTAAAAGCATCAGGTAGGATTTGACAAATGCAGTTCTCAGTGTTGTGTTTGCTCTGCTGCACAATTAATAAAGAATATTCTATATTAGAGTCTCTCATTATTATTCCACACAGGGCAGAACACCTCTTCATTATCCCTTTTGGAATTGATTGTGTATATCAAACAGTCAAGATATAAATAAAATATGCCTGTACGCATAATACCTGCACATTAAAACTAGAGGCAATTAACCTATGATTTCTCATTAATTAAATTAAAATAACCTCCTAAAAAGTGTCGAAAATCAAATAGATTTCTTTTAGTGTGAATTTCTTCCCAGTGGTATGTAGATACCGTTTACCAAATTTATCTTGCATTTAAAAAATACTACTTAATGATCCTATCCCAGGCTGACTCCCATTTCAACTTCCTGCCTGATAACAATGATAGGAATGTTTCTAAAAATATTAGTGTCAGAGCATTGACATTGGAGGCATGTAACTAAGATATTGGAGGGACATAACCAGCAAGAATCCAGGCACACCTTATTTATTTCCCACTCAAGCCTGTCTTCTTTCTCCTTTACTTCTTTCACCTTGATTATCAAAGTTTTTTTTTTAATTTAAATAAGCATACAATGCTGAGAGAGGAAGAGTCAGTTTTTTTCTAGAGAAGAGCACCTTGATTTAACCAATCCCAGTTTTAGGTGCTTAGCTGCAGATAAACACATACACGTTTTTGAGCTATATACTAACTGCGTAGCAGGAACAGCTGGACCACTTCTGTGTAAACAACAGGGGTCTCACAGCGGCAAAAGCAGCTCCTACAGGAGGACCTAATTGAAGACTACCTGAGAGACCAAGGATTGCTGGAACAGACAATGCCAGCCAGTTGGGATCTGCTATTGAGAAGAGATGCTTTCTTGAGACCAATGGGGCTTGGGTGGAGGGTGTTAAAGGAGCTTACAATAGTGTTCAGATGAGCTTGCTCTGAAGTTTTTCACCTGCTCCAGGAGTCTGTGTCCTTGACTCTGTACCACCTCAACTTCAATCCCGAAGGACAGGTAGGGTCAGGCTGTGAGTGGTCCAAGACACAGACAACACTAAACGGACTCAACAATGGTGAAGGGGACACAGGAAGAGTTATAACAAGTAGAAGGTGGGTAGAAATGATATAAATACAGTAGTAATGTATAAAAGTTTCAAAACTATAAAAAATAAGATGTGATGAAATAAATACATTAAAAACATTTTTAAACATTTCAACCATGACCAAATAAATAATAAGCATACAAGGGTATTTGTAGATGAGCATATATGTTTGTATGTGTGTATCTGTGTGTCTCTATGTCTGTCTGTCTGTCTGTCTGTCTGTCTATCTGTCTCTCTCTCTCTCTCTCTCTCTCTCTCTCTCTCTCTCTCTCTCT
>JADRCC010161903.1:0-10377 GCA_019843855.1 Hylomyscus alleni | reverse complement strand
CAAATGTCCCCGTGAGCTAACTCATACCCACTGCAGACAGACTCCCCCGTGAGCTAACTCACACCCACTGCAGACAGACTTCCCTGGGAGCTAGCTCACACCCACTGCTGGCTTCATTCTGGTACAGCTGTCGGAGTAACCACTTTAGACCTGAAGTCCAAACTGTGGTTCTGAAAAAATTCCTGCCTTCTGCTCCAGTGTCTTAAACAAATCAAAGAGGGGTGAACACATGCACGCGCGCGCACTTAAATATTTGCATGCGTACTCACAGGCGGTACACATCAACCTGTCAAAACAAAAACGCCATGCCTTGCTTTAAGAACGACATGCCTTCCCTTTTCAGAGGAAAATATCTGTCAAGTACAAAGTCCTCAGAATGTGCCAGCTGAAGGGTTTAACAAGTTTATTTCCTTGAAAAGTGTTATGGGGCCAGTAAGACTGCTTGGTGAGTCTGGGTACTTACAGCTAAAACTTGATGACCCCAGTTCGATCCCTAGAGCCCACATTAAGGTAGCAGCAGAAAAGCAACTCTGCCTGCCTCTGCCCCACTAATTCTACTAACTGATAAATACATTAAAAAGTTAGGGTGCACATTTCCTATTTTTTTCAAATGCGATCCCAACCCCAATAAATGCACCCTAGGAAGAACATCGGCTTGCTTAGCAACCAAAGAAAGATCTGAGGAAACTGCAATTGCATGTGATCAGCTTCAGTCTCCTTCCTGCGACGATGCCTTTGCCGAGGTCTGGTAAGAAACAACTGCTCTGCAGCCTGCATGGTGTTCAACTTTCCTTCACACAGTTAAAGGTCAGGACTATTAAGATGCATATTTCCCAAAGGAGTAAGGAGAGTGAGCGGGATGGCTCTGAGCACAGGCCTGAGGGAGAGGATGGAATTCTCTCAGGTCATCAGGGTAGTGGTGGTGAATCTAGTTACAGGCACCCAGTGCAGTCAGCTGGTCCCAAAGGACTCTCTGCACTTTTTGTTCCTGCTCCATGCTCAGGGACTCACGGCTGCTCCTACTCTTCCCTTACTAGACTTGACCTTGAACTTGGAAACAAACCACAAAGGTGTTCTGTTGTGTCACTTTCGTAGGCCATGCACACAGAGAGATGGACGGGTGTGTATGTGTGTGTGTGTGTGTGTGGTCACTCTTCCTAGCTTCAGCTGTAGAGAGTAGAGAGCCTACACAGACACACACACTTTGAATATCAGGGACACGAGATGGGAGGAGCTCAAGACTGCAGCATCCCTGAGAGTATTCCATTAGAAGGTAAAGGCATATCACCTCACGTCAGTGCTATGAAAGGCCACATCAGCATCTGGGTGGGTGTCTAGGAGGCCACTGTAGAGGGAATACCTGCTAAACATAGGTAGGTAGAGTCTGTATCCTACTGTCCTGATGCCCCACAGGTATGCCAGAATTACTCGGGTTGTATGTACCAGCAAGCCTGTCTCACCTGGTGTCGAGGAGTCAAGGATAGCCCTCTCTTGATTCTGATCTCAAGGCACTGGACGTCAGCAGTGTGCTTCAGGGCGTGGTACTCACACTGACCACATCTCCGAGTGCCGGTGTGTTCGTAGGTCTGCCTGGTTAGCACCGGGAAGGGAGCACTATCTGAACATGCACTGCTATGCTGTGTGTAGGGGCCTGAGTTGACAGGACAATGCACAGGGCCTGACAATGGCTCCAGTCCAATGAGATCAGAAATGATGTGGAAAGGACTCTAGGTCCTCTGACGTGTCCTGCTGCCATGACCACGGTGACAGGAAGAATGACCACATGACTGTGCCATGTCAGCAGATGCAACTGGAACCATCTGGTGCTTGGTGGGATGCAGCTTTGAGAAGGATGATGTAAGAACTGTTAGCCCAGAAATGAGAACACAGTGATGGGAAGATGCCCTGGGAGTAGACCAGGGGCAGAGGGGTCCTACCAAGGGACGCCCACCATCCCCATAGTTCACAGTGTGTGACCTGTGATGGCATGTCAACAGGACTGGATATGGAGTCACCTAAAGAATAAGCGCCTGAGCCAGCCTGTGAGGGAGGAGCTTTCCAGAAAGGCTTAAATGAAGGGCAACTCCTTTCCCCAGAGCTGGTCCTACCTTCCCCTGCCTCAGCCTAGTGAGAGGGTCAGGGAAATGGTGCCGCCTGCCCCCACTTCTTGCTGGTCAGTGTACCAGGGCTGCTATAATTAAGACTTTGAGGACATTAGAATCCAGGCTCTTTGGCCTTCAGGTACGGACTGCAAGCCAGAGACTGTCTAGGAGCCCTCTAGGCGGTCAGTGCCAGAGCAGGCATCCAGCCTCATGGACTGCACAGCTGTGGGATCCTCTCTCTAGCACACTGGTGGGCATTACTGGACGACCCAGCCCTTCTGCCTAAGCCAATCTAAGTTTTCCTTATGCTGACTATTGGTTTTGTTCTTCTGGAGATTTTGACTGATAAATCAACCTATCTGTCTGAATCCAATGAAATGAAGCTTGGAGAGATGAAGAGACGTTCCTGAGTTCAGAGTTACTGTATAGGAAGACATGGCAGGGCCTGGCAATAGGCTTCGTTCAAAGCCTCCCGTGTCTTGGCCCCAGGTCGAGAGCTAATACCTAACATGGTAGGTGCCCATTCCCCTTGCAGCAA
This sequence comes from Hylomyscus alleni, assembly GCA_019843855.1. NCBI lineage: Eukaryota > Metazoa > Chordata > Mammalia > Rodentia > Muridae > Hylomyscus > Hylomyscus alleni. Next base: position 7,737 of record JADRCC010161903.1, on the reverse strand, counting down.
CACTGACAAAAGCTGGAGTGGCCCAGGTGACACCACTTAGAGACATTTCCTATGGGAAGGAGGGAGGGAAGAAGAGAGGGAGCCAGGTCCCAGGTCCTATGGTCAGCAGATGGGGAAAGAACAGGCTGTAACAAGAGGCAGTGGTAGGGTGTAGTCTCTCTCATGCAGTATTTTCTGTGTGACCTTGAATGAGAAACTGGGCCTAAATTTTCCCACAGGAGGAGGTCCGAACCTGGGGGTTTTCTAGAGGTGACCCCTGAACTCTGGAAGGCAGGGGAAGGCTAAGTGGATGGAGCTAACACCCTAATGCCAGCCATCTGGCTTCTACACTCAGGTCTCAGTCATTCTGTGAGCCTGTGCATCTGATTCTTTTCCCTATATGCAAAGTAAGCTCTGGACGAACTTATTTCCAGTTACCTGCTTCATTAAAAACTTAAGAGTCATTAGGTATGGCTCAATTACAGCATCTAGTGTTTCTATATTGGATGCTAATGAAGACGCTCAACATTTATTAGTGCTTCCTGCTAATGCCAGTGCTCCCCCAATCAATTCTGTGCATAGCTTACAATGACTTCCAACCAGTACCCAAAAACCTAGCACGCATCCTCCCCTCCCATGTGAGCACTGCTTCCTCATCCCATTCCCCCAGAAAGTGAAATAGTACACACGGTACATTTCAGCCCTTTAGTGCCAGGCCACACTTCACTCCTGCAATGGGGCTGAAGAATATCCTTGTCTGATTGCATTTTCATTAGCATTTTAAATCAGTTATTATATTATTTTATCAAACATTTTAGCTTTTGAGTCCCCCAGAGAGTCACCACAGGGTCTCAAAGTGACAACTGGTTACACCAACAAAGAAAAAAAAAATCCCTGTTTTTTATGATCCCTGGATCAGAGAGTAACTGTGGGGGATGGGAGGGAAAGGCTCATCTCTGGGTGCAATCTCCCAGCTGTGAGGGCGGCAGGGGTGGGGGTAGGGAGTTATCTGTACCTGCCTTGGATGCTCACTAGAAAGAACCACAAGATCATCACCATTTCTAGGTCAGAATTTGCTTAACTCAGTATCGTGATCGGATGGAGAGCCACAGGCAGGTTCCTACTCGCGGGTTCTCCCTGAGCTGGTATCAACTGGATTTAAGTCTTGGAAGTCAGAAGGGGCAACCAGAATCTCGAGTCGCCTTTGATTTTAATGCCTTACTGACTGTCTCCAAAGCATGCAATGCACCCATAAATGGAATTCTCCTTTTTCCCTTTCTTTTAAAGAAGTTTCCTCAAAGAAGAGTATGATCTCTCATTGATTCTATCTTTTGTGAAGAGATTGCCTGCTACAGAAATTAAGGGGGCCCTTTGTGAGTTGCCCAACTTCTGGAGGAAGGAGCCATCTTGGGGCTCTCTTTCCTCTAACCTCTTTGTTGCAAAGTGTCAAAGGTCCATCAGAGACTCGCTGAAGTCAGGACAAACGGAGTGACCTGCCAGCTATCGGCCAGGAGATCTGCAGTCCACCTCTGTGTTAACTCGCACCGCTAATTCATCATGGCTCGGACAGCTACACTGATTGTGGAGCCTCCCAGCACAATGTGAGGCTCGGCTGACCATCCCTCGGCCCTGGCCAGGGGGAGGGCTGATGGGCACGAGCTCCGGAGGCCCGAGATAAGTGCTGGCTGTCAGAGCAAGGACAAAGAAGGGCAGGCCCTGGGGAGAGAAAGGAGATGAAAAAAATCCTCCACAACTGCTTTATCTGATGAGGGTTATGGCTAATTAATTATAAACTCAATTACCTACCCCTTACTTCAGCAGTCTCTATTCATTAAGAGATAAAACTTGACTGGCAGCTAACTTTCTCTCTCACACACTCAGTGTGCTGGCTTCAATTTATACTCACTGACACCAATTCCTAAAAAGATCAACAAAGACACCTATACCCGTCAGGCTCTTGTCAACACACAGCCTGTCTCGGGGGTTCCCCCACCTCTCTCCCCTAAACTCCTTCTCTACACCCTGGGAGGGCTCGAGTTCATGCTGGGCCATGGCATTAGAGAGCAAATACAGAACTAGACAATAGACATTATGTGCTCATGTGCCCCGTGGTGCTACCACGCACGCCTCTGCTACATTTTAAGCCAATCATTAAATCTGGGTTCTAAATTCGGGGTGATTGACTACAGAACTACTTCTCCTCTCCCCAACTGGAAAAGAGAAGACTCGAGTGCTCGGGCATCTATTATTTTAAATACAAATTTCCACCGTCCCTAACTCCGGACGGGCCTGACCTCCCGCGTCAGCTCCCGCACCTGGTTTCAGAGGCAGCAGCCACAGGCCCGCTTCATCAATAGGCTCTATTCAGTGGAGGTTGTTAATCTCTCTCACCCTCTCTCCGCTTTGCCCACTTTAATGTATTTTCATGTCTATAAGTTCTTTTAATAAGCTGGGAGGGTCTGGGAGAGAAATACTTCAGGTTTCCTTACTGCTCGTCGCCAAAATTACCTCTGGCTGACTGCGGAAGAGACGAGCCGGTTGTGTGTCAAAACACTCGGCTTTATTTCTCTTCCTGACAGAGGTCCCCAGACCCCCAGGTTCAATGTCAACTCAATTATTTTTATGGAGAGGACTCAGAAGCCTCCCTGTCACTCTTTTCTTCCTGCTCATAAGCTCCTTACCCACCCTGTGTTCCTGGGAGCTGTCCTCTGACTACAAACGCACTCCAAGGTGGAGGCCACGTGAGGCCCACAGGCAGAGGTGATGTGCCGCCAAACCATACAAATACACTTTCCTGCCAGGACCATCCCCATGCCTCTGCCTGCCACCAGGACATACTGGGTAAAGGGTAGGGATAGAGGGAAAGGGTTGATGACAGAGACTAGATGGGAGAGCTGGGTGAACCTGCTTCTGTGCGACCAGGAACTGGCGTTGCAGAGTGTATTCGCTGTTCCGAGGCCTCCAGCCAAACATGGTGGCTGTGGGGAGCTACTCTGTTGCCCTGGATCAGGGAGAGCACCGGGCAGACATATACCACTGGCATCTTGGCATGATGTGGCTAAGAGGTCACGGACCCATGGGTGGAGATCAGACCATTGTTCCTACGGGAGTGTTCCATGTACTCGGATCCAGCCAGTAGCTTGGGAGCTAGCTCTGCAGGTTATGCAGGAAAACTGAGCGCAGTAAGAGGTATCTGGCACAGCAAGACTTGGCACTATCACTTCCTTACTAAGAATGGGGCAGCTGACTTAGCTGATAGACACAGTTCTAGAGGCCACTGGAACTTGAACCTCAGGATCCACAGATCCTCTAGAATGTAGTTGAGCTGAGTGGGCTGTGGGGGAGGCATGGAGCCCTCTCCTCTATGGTGCAATCCTTGTGGGGGATGTAGAAGCCCTCACCCCACCAACATGAGCCACCTTGGCAATATCTCTACATCCACCTAACTTCCTGTAGCTTCCCAAACCTGCCAGGGTGGCAAGGAGTGACTGGTGAGCAAGTGCAAAGACCACCAGAGAGGGACAGCAGAGGCTCTCCACTGAATCACTGGATGCACTGCACAAAGCTGGTGACTCACAAGAGCTGGCACTCAAGGAAACCAGGTCAGGCGTCACCCCTGGAAGGTGACAAAGGACTTGAGAGCTGCTACTAATTTGCAAAACCAGATTAGTAAGAAAGAGGCCTTTAGTCACCAGGGAACTTGACATTTCTATCAGGCTTGTGTGTTAGAAAGCCGAGAGCACTTCCCCTGGGGAGTTTTTTCCATGCAGGATGAGAACATGCAGCCTTCTCATGTGCCCAGCTGCCCCAAGTCACGCTTCGAGTGTCCTTGCATAGTTACCACTCTGCCGTCTCCTTGTCTACTGTGAACTGTGGCAGCCTGGGGTCAGGGATGCAGAGTGAAGTGAGGCAGGCAGAAGGGTCAGGTACAGTCACAGATGAGCAGTGGGCTTAAGCCATCTGGGGACACTGAACCCCTTTCATGTTCTTTCCTGTCTCTGGCCCCCACCACAGAGGAAAAAGCAGTGGAGGAGCCATAGGGAGGAGAGAGGTAGGACAAGAGACAGACATAGTGAAGGAGGAGGAGAGGTAGAGCAGGATATGAAGTGAGAACAAGTCCCCTGCATGCCCTGGTGACTGCCATCTTCCTCCATCAGAAGCCAGGTGGGGAGAAGGTGAAGTGGAGATCCATCACGAAAGGAGGGTTAGTCTGGTGGCTGAGAGAAGCAGAGAGCAGCCAAGCAAGGGTGTGCTGAGCCTCAAAGCTCTGATACCTGCAGCTGGGCCATTCTCTTGTATGGAACACATAGCTGAGAGGATGAGAAAGGAGATGAGAGGCGGTGGTGGCACACGTCTTTAATTCCAGCACTTGGAAGGCAGAGAGGCAGGCGGATTTCTGAGTTCGAGGCCAGCCTGGTCTACAGAGTGAGTTCCAGGACAGCCAGGACTACACAGAGGAACCCTGTCTTGAAAACAAAACAAAAAACAAACAAAAAAACAACAAAAAACAAACAACAAAAACAAAAACAAAAACAAAACAAAAAAAAGAGAAAGGAGATGAGGCTTCCGTTCTCCCAGGACACCTTCCAGAGCCACATGCAGAAAAGCTGAGGTACACTCAAACAGGACATGGGAGGGAAGAAGGGTAAGCATCCGATGGCTGTTTACAGCAGCAGCACTGGGCTGGGGAGCCACCTTCCATCCTAAGCTGCCATGGTGAATACTTAGAGAGACATTCTGAAACAAACCAGTTAATTATAGTCCCATGTGCAGTCACGATGGGCCCTTGTCGGCCAATAGAGGGAAGCCATTTGCAACTTTCCTTAGGAAATTATATTCTGAATCCTTCACGAGGTGGACCTCGTCCTTTTCTGAGAAAACGATGGCGGTCTTTAGTATTCACTGGCGTAATTAGGACTGCAGTTAATTTCATTAAATTCTCTTGCTGCTAAATGAAGCAGATTATGAGACATCTTTTATTGCAAGGCGTGAAATTACAGCCTGTCAGCTGCCAATGGTGGGGTGAAACTAATGAATTACAGGGTAAATAACACCAGAATTAACCAGCCAATTTAACACAGCGCCATGGAACAAAGTCATTTTTACTTGGGAGCTTTAAGAAACAACACGCACGGGACACGGATAGAATATAGGGGTGAACAAGAAGTGGATGGCAAGAGCCAAAGGCCGGAGGAGGAGAAGGAAGTGGAAGATGCTGTGGTTGCAACCCCTTAGACCCTAAGTATTCAGAGCCCCCGACAAAAGGGGGCAAAAAGTACTTTCAGGTAGGGAAACAAAGTTGAGGGACTGATTGATCTACGAGAAGCTCTAAGGGAAATCTTATCTGGATACTGGAAGCAAACTGCATCTCAACAAACAGAACAGTGGAACTTGGACAAGACAAGCGTATCACACATGGTGCCTTCTACTTAAGCTAAATGATGTGTATTCTTTAGAGATGTGGTCTCTTCAGAAGTTTTACGGTAAATTATTGCTCCTTTTGGATGAGTCCAAATGGACTGTGGTAACAGTCAACCTCCCTGTCCTCCCAACCCCCACTTCTGACACTGAACAGGCTCCAGATCTACTAGTGTGAGAAGCCATCCACTTCTGAGTGTAAGACGCTTGCCATTCAGTTGGCCAGATACCATCACGGTATTGTGCTGGGCAAGAGAGACACAGATGACGTGGGCCATTCTCTGAAGAGGTAGATGCTGGAAGGCAACACACATGCAGCTAGTGGTACGTGGGATGTTGGAAGGACCAGCCAAGGGTCCTTGACTCACACTCATGATGGGGAAGGCTGAAACAAGCTGCAGCTTGTGCAAGGCTTCTTGTGCAGCTTGTAGAAGGCCTGATGGAGAATAAGTTTATGAAGCAGGGCCATACAACACCATCACCACCCATGGGTCTGTGCCAGCAGCATGTGCTTATAGAATTGTCTGCAGCACACATTATGCCAAAGAATTTTAATATGTTCCCTACCTCATTGACCAGCCCTTGAAGAGGACTGACATTATAAGTCTATCTCCTACAATGTATGCTGGGGACAAGACCACCTGGTAAGGAGGACCCTGCACCCTCAGAGCAGGGCTTGGGCCAGGCTATGCCTAGTCATAACCACAACTCAGGTGTGGGTCTATGGAATCGCTAACAGGGTAGACACACATAGGAAGACACGGGTTCTGGCATCTACAGGCGGAAGCAAGGGCAGATGGTAGCTCTTCCAGGGAAACAGCAGCCGAACTGCTCTTGAGTGATGAGGACATATTGAGAATTCTTCTTGTTTGATAAAATGACACAGATTAAATTACTCTGGCTGAAACAGTTTTACGATAAACTTGATTCATTTTAACCCTGTCATATCTTTTCAAAGATGTAATTTTCTATACAAAATGAACTTGGGGCTAAATAATTTATGAAGTGGTTCACATTACTTATGAATCCAACAGCGAGTGTGTACACTGCAACAACATCGTTTTCACTGGGAGCCATTTTTCTTCGGGGCCCAAACTGAAAGCGAGGGCCATGCAAAGGCAGGAGCCTTCCACGTTTTAGGATGGCATGGAGAGATACAGAGCCACATTCCACACAGACACCCACCTATGGGCATCTGAAGCCCCACTTTCTTTCCTAAAGCAAGTTCTTTCCCCAGTGTCACAGTTTTTTTCCTCTTCCATTCACAGCCTGTCAGTGTGCTCCATCCTTAAATCTCTACTCAAATGCAGAGTCCCATATCCATGGTTCCCACTGCCGAGTCTGCTGCAGGTGTCAGTACTCAGCTCCACAGTTGCCCCAAGAAGCACTACCGGGGCAGGTTCTCAACCTCCTGGTGTAGGGGAAGGCGAAGGCCCTTTTTAGGATGGAAGGGAAGACACATACAAACTTGGGCTCCAGGTTGGGGTCCTTGGACTCCCTACTTTTACAGTAGACAGTGTACAGTTTATAAATGACTTGCTTCTATTCTGAATCGTCTTCATCTTCCCAGTCTCTGATTCATGTTCCCAGCAGACCAGAGAGCTGGCAAGAATGCTTCATTTGAACTTAATGGTTTGTGTAAAGACAGTGAGCAGACAGTAGGCCTTCCTCACCTGAGCACTGAACAGATGAAAAGACACATTCATGTTCATGACCCATGGTCAAGTAAAGAGCTCAAAGCTACTAAACAAAAACCAGTGGAGGCACACGCCTTTAATCCCAGCACTTGGGAGGCAGAGGCAGGCGGATTTCTGAGTTGGAGGCCAGCCTGGTCTACAGAGTGAGTTCCAGGACAGCCTGGGCTACACAGAGAAATCCTGTCTCGAAAAACAAAAACAAAAACAAAAACAAAACAAAACAACCCCAGAAAAACAAATTTTAAGATTTACATTATAAATTCTAAAAATGTGATAAAATCTTATGCTACCCTGCCTCATCTATCCTGGAATGTCAATCTCATCTCTTGCTCTAGAGTGTCCAAGCTGTATGCCCTACTCACCCATTAGATGCTTCTGAACCATCTGATTATCAAATCAGTGGTTATAGTATCAGACTGCTTTATTTTCTTATGGATGGTTCCAAAACACAGAAGCAATGACAGATAAGAGGCGTCATAGACACAGCAGGTTAACTCTGGTGATAAGAGGAATCATTGTAGGGGGATAGGAGGATGGATGGATGGATGGATGGATGGATGGATGGATGGATGGATGGATGGGTGGGTGGGTGGATGGATGGGTGGATGGATGGGTGGATGGGTGGATGGGTGGATGGATGGGT
>JADRCC010161900.1:0-10450 GCA_019843855.1 Hylomyscus alleni | reverse complement strand
CTCTCTCTCTCTCTCGTGTGTGTGTGTGTGTGTGTGTGTGTGTGTGTGTGCGCGTGTGTGTGAAAACCTAAGTGTGTGTCTTATGCTGTTTTGAATTAAACTGAAGATTAATTCATATAACTGAATCTAATTATATTGCAACAAATTTACTAAAAACAAACAATGAAAGACAGGAAGCTAAAGACCCAAGAGGTCTTAAATAGAAGCAAGCCAGTTGACAAAGATGGCCACTCCAGGTTGTTTTCTCTTCCATTCGAAATAACACCAAGCATGTCATTAAATCAATGTGGTTGCTTTAGGACTCAGGTTATCTGAATGCAGGAGGACTTTTGATACATTCAGACTCTATTGAATTTGAGTTCACGAAGGAATAAAAAAGGAACAACAGTAACTATTAGAGAAAAAATTTAAAGGAGATTTTGAAAACCAGTTGGAACAATAAAAACAAATAGGGAGAGAGTGCTAATTTAATTCATAATAAGCTGAATAATTGGGATCTTCTTTTGAGTTCTATGTGGGGAAAAGGGAAACTTTGGGGACAGCAATAACATTGAAGCTAGTAGAAGAGATCCTGTAAATGTGTGATCAAATATCGTATGTAAGGTGGAAAGGGTTGCTAAAATAAAGGAGTCAGTTAGAGGTGCTTCTCACCTTTGAGAGACCAGAAGAACACCCTTGGAGAAGAACTCCTGGCCAGGGAGCTCAGTGTCTGTAAAAAGTGCTGCTAACTGGACTAGATCTTATCATGGGCACACACAAGGCTTCTCTGGAAGTGATGATGAGCCTGAATTCTGCTGTTGGGTGACGATTTCTGGGTGACCCTCAAAAAGAAGAATTTACTTTTCTCTTCTCTTGTATCCTTCTATCCATTACCTTCTAGTCCCAGAACAAATAAAAAAAATTGTGATAGCAAGAGAAAAAAAATGTACGTTTTGAATCTAGAAAATGTAGGAATAAAGAATATGTTGGGCGTTACTAATGGCTCGAGGCAGAAGAAAAATAAGCAGAGGAAAAAATGTCAATCAAACTGCACATGTTTAGTTGGAACATAGGTTTTTGTATTCTGTTGCACAGTGAGATTAATGAAAATACAGTTAATAATAACTCTATTTAGACTGGCTTTGAAAGGAGATTTTCATTACACTCATAAAGAAGTGCGAAGGAAAAGATGGAGGAGGAGAAAGAGGAGGAGAAGGAGGAGGGTCAAAGTGTGTTGGAACCTGCTCCATCAGTAAAAGTTGAACATACAAAATTGGAGAGAAAATAACCTCACAGCTTGAAAAAATATAAAATCTGTTATCTAAATAATTCTTAAATTGATTTTTTACCAAAGAAGAGAATTGCATATTTGCTTTAGTGGGGACTTTAAAAGTCATACATGACTGAAAAAAAACCAACAAATATCCATTTGTATTCTACTTCGTGCCAACAGTAAATGCAGAAGAGGCTCACTATAGGTCAGTACCTTTGATTTCTTCTAATTAACAAGTAACTTCCATCAGTTAATGTAAGAGAAATACATAATTTATGACCTGTAATCAAATTTCACATAATAAAAGGCCTAATTTGACACCATGGCTACATTATATCCATTAGAGCTCATCCTTTGCAGGTGCTGCCAGTAAAGCTCGTGCATATTGCTATAGAGAAGGGGGAAAGGAAGGTGGAAACATGAACTAAATTATGCTATAAAATATTTAATATCAACTGTCAGCTCATTAATCAGACAATCGGTGGCGGCAGCCAGCAGCACCATTCCCGCCTTTCTTGGAGACACAATGTCTCCTGTGCCCAGGAGTGTTTTCTACTGTGGACTTTTCAATTGCCCTGGGTTGTGTGTCAGAAACAGCTTCCTATGCTGTTATAATGGCGTCCTGGAAACCAGTACTGTTGCCGGCAGGCTGGCTTCCTCTCCTGAGGCCCCTGCCAGTGACCAGGAGCCAAAGGGTTAAAGGTCTTGCGTTGTAGTGAAGGTAGAGTCAGAGAATGTACATGGCACCAGAGTTTGCATCACATCATCCAACTTTCCTCCCCTTGGATAAATGTGCAGCACTTCTTTTAAATTCCTGCCTGTTTCCAGTCTTCTCTTAGGAGACATGTCAGACTGACGGTGTTTCATTGCCTTAGCCTTGGTTCCCCAGTTCTCATCTACGATTCTGCTACTCGGCACTCTGAGGTTTTTTTTTAAAAAAACTTTTACATTCTCTCTAAGAAGCAGGGTCCCACCAATCCTCTCCTGACAAATGCCACTCAGAGTGCTTCTTTCGTGTCTGATGCACCAACGTCCCTTCTTCCCTCATGCTTTGCAACACGGATCATTCAACATGATATTGACTGGGCAGTAGTGCAGCATGCCTTTAATCTCAGCACTTGGAACGAGTTCGAGGCCAGCTTAGTCTACAGAGTGATTTCCAGGACAGCCGTGGCTATACAGAGAAACCCTGTCTCAAAAACAAAAAACAAAAAAACCAAACCAAAACAAAACAAAACTCACCCACGATACTGCTTCCAATTTTCTGTCACATGAATAGGTCAGTTCCACAGTGCCAGCCCAAATTGACAAGTAAAATGTTGTTTCACTTCTAACAATTGCAGATAGATTATTAGCATTTCAGAGAACATATGTTCTATTCAGAAAAACTAAAGCAAAGTTGAAAAACAATTTCTGAGCAGTTATGATGTTAAACAGGGGTAATAGGTCAAATAAAAAAATGCCCATGGTGGGTAACTCCAACTGAAACTGTTCATGTTGTTTTACACACACACATACACACACACACACACACACACACACACACACACACACACACACACACAGAGAGAGAGAGAGAGAGAGAGAGAGAGAGAGAGAGACAGAGACAGAGAGACAGAGACAGAGACAGAGACAGAGAGACAGAGAGACAGAGACAGAGACAGAGACTGAGACAGACAGACAGAGAACAGGATTTGGAGAGAGCGCAGATACATACACTGGTCCTTTAGTGAGAGTAGCTTTTCAGCTCATTTTTACAAATGAGGAAGATCAGGTAGATGCAGTTTAAAATGCTAAGGCAGGTAGGGGTCAGATTGTGCTGGTCAGAGAGCCTGGATTTTGGAGGCAGAGACAGCCATGTTGGAAAGGCAGCCTCTTGGCACACTGTTTTGCTTTAAATGGCTCATGTAAACTTGCTACATCTAAATTTCCTTGTGTTTTGAATGTATAAGGCACTTATGGAAATCAACGATGTAGCCGTGAAAAGCTAAAGCACAGAGTGCAGTTTTGCAGTGGTTGTTAGAATTTCTCAGTTGCACATCCGCTGTTTTCGCATGTTGCTGCTTCTATTTCAGGCCACCAAGGATGCACTCATCTGGTTTGCACAGATGCTGAAATTCCTGATCGCCATGAGGCTCAGCATTTCTTAACTCCCTTCAGTGTACATAGTATTGAATATTGCTCTATCTCATGCCTTCTCCATGGAGACAGTTAGGCTGAAAACTGGGTTGGGGACAGCATGAGCACATGCCATTCTATTAATAAGTCACAGATACAAAGAGATCTGCAGTTTATTTGCGATGTCAAAGTTTCTTAGAGTGAAGATTAAGAAAACCTGTGTATAAAGATTCTTGTGGTGACTTTATGAAAAGCGGGTGAGAAACACTTCTCATTACGTTGATGGTGTCCCTATGTTACTGGCTAGGTGGTTAGGTGTTTTGTTTGTTTGTTTTTGTTGTTTGTTTTGTCAAAGAGGACTCCATCAGTTTGGGCTGTAGGCTATCATGTGGAGCATTTTGTTTGTCAATGATAGATGTGGGAGTGCCCAGATGATGGAGGGCCATGTCACTCCTAGGCAGGTTGTCCTGAGAGGTATAAGAGACATCAGTGACCATGAGCCAGAGGAGCAAGAAGACAGTAAGAAGCACTCTTTCTGGTTCTGTTTTAGTTCCTAACTCCATGTTGCTGCCCTGGCTTCCCTCAGTGACAGAATTTGGTAGCCAACTGAAACCCTTCCTTCCCCAATTTGTTTCTGGTCACAGCCTTTATCACAGCAATAAAAAAGCACAGTAGGCCATGACAATTCCTTTTGCAATTGCCCTATGTATATGGCAGAGAGTTTGAGGGCACAGTGACTTCTCCACGGCAGGAGGGATAGTGACTGTCACACGATGTATGTGAAATGAACATTTTAGAGATTTACAATCAGGAAGAGAAGTGGACAGATTACAGATGCAGTTAAAAGTATACAAGAAGAGTGGACCCAACAGAATTTTCCTAAGTCAGAAAAGTACCTAGCCTGTGCCTTATTTTCACTGTGGGTCACAAAGCTTGAGACTCTCTGCCTCTTGAGAGCAAAAGTGGAAGCACAGATACATTTCCTGCAGCAGAATTGAAGACAGGGCAGGCTTGGTTCTGTCGGTGCTACCAGTGTAGGAAATATCACTGAGCACCCTTGGAGCTCTTATCTACTCTATGTAGTCTGGTGGAAATAAAAATTCCTATTCTAGATAGTATTTCTTGTAAGATTATAACTATAAACTAGAAGAGACAGGGCTCAGGGTCTCCCTGCACCAATTTCTACTACAAGTCATTGACTTTGCAATTGGTAAGAGCAGACTCCAGCTTGCTCAGCTGGCTGTAACAGTTTTGTGCTGGGAGTCTCTGCAGACTGACCTTAGTTTCTCATACCTCACTGATCCTTATTTGGGATAGAGTTGAAGTTCTCTCCAGAGCTCTTTGTTGGCCTAGGAGCAAAGGCTGTCTCAGTGCTATAGCACAGTTTACAAGTATTTTTTTTTTACTATTATATTGGGCCATATCTACTTGAATAGACATTTATACATTATTTAAATACTGTGTTTTTTGTTTACTTAGCTGATTTTTAAATTGTGTTTGCCATTATAAAAGGAGGCCATTAGTAAATGCTCACATAAAATTATTTATGCTGTAAAATTAGTGGAGCATACTTTTTATTGGCAGTCATTTACTTTAAGCAGATATGCAGCATTTCCAAGCATTAAGTTTTATTCAGAGGGAAAGTGTTGTATACATTCTCAAATGTTGCATTTTGCGATTTTAGTAACCTGGGCCAGGGGAGTATCCACATGCTTTCAGGAAAAGTACAATTTCGTGTCTGCATTGCTAATCACTACTGGAGACATTGGCATGTATGAAAAGTCAATTTTTGAAGACTTGAAAGTGTATATTTTTCTTTAACTTTTTATGCTAGTTGAAGAAATATACAGAGCATTCCTTGAGATTTAAAGAACATAGTTCAGCATATTGTCAGTCTAATTAATCTTCCCCATGAGGGAAGGGCTCACCCAAATACTCCAGGAGGCCTGATTCAAATACTATCCCCGATTTCTGTATTATGCCATAATTTCCTTTCTGTTTGATTGGCAGGGGAAACACAGGGTCTCACTATGCAGCTCTGGCTATCCTGAAACTTGACTTTTCCTGGTAGACAAGGCTGACCTGGAACTAACAGAAATCTGCCTGCCTCAAGCCTCCTAAATGCTAGGCTTAAAGTCATGTGCCACTATGTTAGGTTTATGCATTCATTTTCAGTTTGACTGATTTTTGTTTATTTGTTTAAAGAGATAAAAATGTAGGTTATGAGCCCAAGACTTGAGAATTTATGGTGTGGTAGAAGCTAGGGCTACTAAAATCTAGCAGAGTTGCTAGGTGTGAGGTTGTAAGATTATGCTGAATACGGTCAGGTGAGGTGCTCTAAGACCGAAATAATGTTTGCTTCCCACAGTTTTACGTTTAGTCCATCTACTTGACTGTAAAAATGATGAGAACTTACACTACTAGTAGAATCTGTTTGGATCTGAGAGTGTTACATTATCCTGGTGACACTACTCTTTCTTGAATGAACATGAAGACTGATTCTCAAAAGTCACTATGAGAGGAAAACTAGAACCACTCAGAGCTGAGCCTTCACCTGACAATCATACCATAGGAAGCTGTTCTTCATGACTGCAGTAGCAGAGAGAGAGAGATGTGCCTCCTACAGCAGCCAATTCTAAAGAAGAGAACCTGGAAGGATGTGAAGAGTACAACTTTTGAGTCTTTGACTCAGCTTAGTGATTAGATAAATCACACACCCTCCACCTGTGGGGAACTTACAGGAGGATTTAGGGAACCCTCCAGATAGAGTTCCAAACAGAAAGCTCTAAGGTGACAATTCTTTCTTTCTTTCTTTCTTTTTTTTTTTGAGAAAGCAGCCTGATATAGGTTAGAGCGTTGGTCAAAGTCACAGAGTTAGTAACTGATGGATCAAAGTGTCTGGTATTTTATTCAGTGAGGCTGCCATAGTCAAAGAAGCACAGCTGTAAGTCTATGTGATTGTCCATCTGCTCATTTTCTGCTAGCAGAGAGGCTGCCAGGGGAGTTCTCAAGGGCCCAGACCCTTCCTGTGCTAAAACTTGTTCTTCAGGGAAAGATGCTAATTACCCTGCTAGTACATTTTTATTTATCTTTGTACAGACTTCTCTCTTGTCTGGAGAATCTGTACCAATACTTTAAGGGAGGATCTCCTTTGGCTCAAGGTCACACTCAGCTTCTCTCCCCTCTGTTCTGGATCTGGAATGTTCTGCCTCTCCTGCTGAGAGGCTGATGTGTGTATCTGGTAACAGAGCCCTTGTTTTCTTAAAGTTAGATTCCTTTTAACCTTTATTTCTTACATTAGATATATTAGTATTACTTAAGATATTAAAGCAAAAGGACAGGAAATTTATTGTAAATACTTTTTTTAGGAGAATTTTTTCTCCACATTTTGTAGTAGAAACAAACAAGTGGGAAGGTGGGATGGGCAGTTAGGGCAGCTGCCACCAAGTCTAACAACCTGAATTCAATCCCCAAGCCTCACTGTAGAAGAAGAGAACAGAGGTCTGCAGCTTCTGACCTCTGCATGTTTATTTGTGATTTCTGCTCATTACTTTTAGATTGTACATTAGCCTTTCTAAGAAAAAAAATTTACTGAAGAGAATTACTTAATTTTGAGATTTATATGCAAGGAACACCTGTGAAAGTGTAGTATAGGTAAATATAGTTCCATTTCTAGAGCCAACACATATAACCTAACAAATATACATAAGCTCAAACTGTGGGGTAATTTAGACATTAGAAGAGCAATCGTGCTTAGAGATACATCACCACACGCTTGACACAAACCTATCATATTTATAGAAAACTAGTAGGAGCTAAAGTAGTAGGAACAAGGATTCAAGAGAGAAGCAAGTCTGGTTAGAGATCAGCTGCATTAGGGGATCTCTTCCCTGCGCAGTCCAAGTTTCCACATGTATAGACTATGTAAAGAATATTACCCAACTCATGGACTGTAAATCGATTCTGTTATATCAAGATAATGAATGTAATGTTTTGAGCACAATGCCTCACTCATAAAAGTTCTTCATAAATGTTAACTATGTAATTACTTGGTTTATTAGCCTTGCAAAATTTACCATAATTAATGTTGCACAAAGAAAGAAAGAATGTTTTGTTATTTGTTCTTCCTCTCTGAGGTCAACTTATCAGTTTAGACATTGACTCTATAAGGAAAAAAATTGAGGAATAGGGAATAGGTTCCGTGGAAAGTAAAGTCTGTGTGAATGATCAAAGTATTTTGGAATTGAAGAATAGATGTATACAATGAGACCTACTGCCTCATCTACAGATATATTAGCTTTTTATAAATAAATTATTTTCAGCTGATATTTTATTTTCAACAGCACTTGTATCATTAGCTTGATTTTAAACATGAACACCTGTGGGTAAGAAGTTAAGTTTGTTAAGGTTCACAGAAGGGATATGATGAAGAATGAAGCAAAATAGGCATCCTTTTTGCTTCCAGTATCTGGTTCTTTATATGACCTCATTCTTTCTAGACTGAGAAACTTTGTAAAAAAGTTCTGTGCATTTAGTTTTACATACTTATAAAATGCAAGCACTCTAAATTTGTGAGTAATCATTTTTTTCCTAAAGTTCCGTGAAGAGGCACATAAAAGTTTTATGAAAACATAAATGACAAACAACAATACCCACTTTATTTTAAATGACTGTAAAATGTAGAAAACAGATCTACAGTATTTTAGGACCCATTTAGTTTTCAAACATTTATAACAGCATTGGATTAAATTTCATTGTAATAAAGAAGAAGATGGGCTACGTGGAGAAAATTTTCTACAGAAAGAAATGTAGTTTCTGTGAAATAGCTCATTGCACTGAGTAACTCTAAACACAGAATGTGTGTTTGTAGGACAAAGCTTATTTCTCAAATCTCAAGATGAATCAATTTGATCAGAAACTTCCAAACTTATACTCTACAGTATTTAGGGTAAATGTAGATTAAAAGAATCATTCTAGTTGTTTGAAATATTCCTTAAAAGATTAAGACATAGAGGAGGAATTTAAGCTTATTTCTAATTGTTGATGAATCTATCACTACCTAAGAGAGAAACTGGTCTAAGTTTGAGTTGAATAGTTCAATGATTTTTCATATCATGGTTGATATGAATTAGTTTTGTGGCTTTTGACCTATAACCAAACTGCTTTTCAAAGCAAAACTGTCTTTTATTCTTAAAGTAAAAAACCTAGCAGGAATGTTCCAGAGTTAGAGATTGTCTGCTTGAAGTCGTTAATATATCATGCAGGTTCCATAAAAAGTGATGGCTGCCTGAGTTTGAGTCTCACTGAAAGCAGAAGCCTGAGGCAAAAAAGTGAGTGAACCGGAGGTACTAAGAAGGAGATACTGGAAGCAAGTGTGTGGGAGGGGCAATGAGGTGCAGCAGGAAGAACAGGGACATCAACAGAGTGCATATTCAGTCAGATGTCAGCCTCCCTAGGCTTCCTCTACCAATCTGTGTGAGTAACAATAGACCAGAGTTATTAGCCACAGCACAGTTACTTCTCTGCAGTTTTTCTTCCTTCCTTCCTTCCTTCCTTCCTTCCTTCCTTCCTTCCTTCCTTTCTTTCTTTCTTTCTTCTTTCTTTCTTTTTTTTTTTTTTAAAGAAATAGATCACATGCATAGATAGAACCAATTTATAGTGCAGATGGGAGGTTTGACTACCAAATGTTTCTAAGGCTGTTCTTTCTACGGTGGTGGTTAAATCAGGAAATAACGAGTTAAGCACCATGTTGCTTCTTTAAAAGAATCCTGGTTAGCATGGGAAGAGAGTGTCTGTAGCAAAGACTTGGCTGAAACAAAGATGATGGGCACATGAGGGAACTTGGATATTTAAGGAGGGAGAAGAATGAACCAGGGCACAGTGCATTGGTTAAAGTTCTTTCTAAGAGTTATTCACACATCCTGAGATAATAAGATATAGATTTAAATATCAAAAGGGTGTCTGAATAAGAATTGGCTTAGGGCACTCAATCAACAAAGAGTAGAAGACCAACTATGTGCCATCTGTAAGATGGAGAAACAGAGATTCAATGTCCAAGGATTAGAGGTAGGGTGACGCATTGCTGTAATTCCTGGGTCTAATTAAGAACCAGGAGCTCCAATGTACGAGTGCAGAGGAGTGCCCTCAGTGACATGGTGAGAAAATGAGAAGATTCCCCAGTGTTTAGTCCCACCTTCCAATACTTGTATGATGTTCACAACATTGCTGAGGGTGGATCTGTTTTACCATTGTAGTGACTCTAATGCTAGTCAGTTCTGGAAACGCCTTAATAAACACATTCAGAAATAGTGTTTTCCATTCATCTGGCCATCAGGGTATCACTCAGATTAACACATCATGAACCCACCCACAGGTAGTTTTGAGAAAATGACAGACAGAAGCAGTAGATAGGGATACAATTTTAGGAGAAAAATTAGTGTTTAGAACTTTGATATTTGTCTGTGTTGGTGATATGTACCAAACTTATTCTTTACTCTTCTTCTTGGATCTTAATATTTTTCAAGGCTTACCAAGCAAAGTGCTAATACTGGACTACAAGGTCCTTTCTTTATGTGTTACATAGAAACTTTCTTTATATGCACACATAGAAACTTACCAATATAGAATCAGTTCTAAGTAGAGTACTAGGTATCTCAAGCCACTGGGATTAAATTTTCTTATATGTCTCAAATGTGTCTCAAGTTCTCCTTGTTACTATAATGCTAGTCTAGTCATTTGAAATTGATAACGCTTTATAAGTAGTGTGTGAATCTCATGCATGGATATTGTTATAGTAACATGTTCAATGTGATCATTATTTTTTTTTTTTTGAAAAATAAAGACCTTTCTAAGATTCCTCATTTATATGTCTCAGCAGGGAGAGCTTTTTACTGTTACAGGTATTGAGGCACAGGTTAGTTTTTGTAGCTGTTATAAGATGCTTTGGTTCTCTAGGTCTTCAGTGTGTAAAGACTGTAAGGTTTACTTTCCATCTTAAGCTCTAGTTTTAGTTCCACTCACTGCATAGAGAGCTGCAGTACTATAATAATTATGTGCTTTAAATAGTGCTTGTAAAAAAAA
>JADRCC010161899.1:0-34159 GCA_019843855.1 Hylomyscus alleni | reverse complement strand
TGTGTATATATTTAAGTCTGACTACGTATTGAGTGAATTGGCATTAAATATAATTTGCCTATCATTGAGTTAACATTGTTAAGGTTTGACTTCCCATAGTAAAAAATTCTTACCCACAGTTGTTCCTGTATAAAAGAACTATAGAGAGAAAAATGGAGAAGAGACTAAGGGAAAGGAAGTCCAGTGACAGGCCAAAATTGGGACCCATCTCAAGGGGAGGCTCCAAGGTCTGACACTATAACTAATGCTATGGTTTGCTTACAGACAGGAGCCTAGCATGGCTGTCCTCCAAGAGGCCCAACAACTAACTCACTGAAATAGAAGCAGATACTTACACCCAACAAATAGACTGAAGTCGGGGGCCCATATTGTTGAATTAGGGAAAGACTGGAAGAAGCAGAGGAAGAGGGTAACCCCATAGGAAGACCAGCAGTCTCAACTAACTAGGACTCCTGAGGTCTCTCAGAGACTGAGCCACCAACAGGCATCATAGACAAGCTGGTCTAAGGCCCCTGACACGAATTTAGCAGAGCACTGCCTGGTCTGGCCTCAATGGAGTAGACATACCTAACTCTCCAGAGACTTGAGGCCCTATGGAGTGAGAAGGCCTGGCAGCTGTGGGTCATCCTCTTGGATACAGCAGGGAGGAGGAATGTGATGAGGAACTGTGGGAAGGGAAGCAGGAGGGGGCTATGGCTGAATTGTAAGAAAAAATAAAAGTATAAAAAATCCCACTTTCAATTTACATATTTTTATTCTTGCTATGTAACTAGGATTATCCTAGAATACACAATCCGAATGTCATAAACTCTGAAGGGCTGAAATGATTAATGAAATGTAGCTTTATGCCTGGCTGTCCATTTAAAGTTTTGTAAATTATGAAAACTATAATAACCAATATAACTGTAACCACAATAAAAATACAGAATATATAACCTTGTACAAATATGTTGTTCTTCTTGGCAGCTGTTTTCCTCATCATATACCAAACAAACTTTGGTGTGATTTTACCACTTTCAATTAGTTTTGCCTCTACTTGATGTTTATATAATAGAATCTTGCTATTTGTGCTCTCTTGAATACAGCTTTTTACTTTCAGCTGAAGGCATCAATTTTTTAAATCTCTATCAATTGCTTTGGTTATTAAATGTTCATCACAGACCAAAACGTTCTTTTTGTTATTTTACATTTGTATGTAGTTCAATTTTTATTTAAACTCTCTTTTGTACCTTTAAATTTATTTAAAATTACATAGATCAGAAAATATCCATGCTATATATCTGGTAATCTCTAATTGTTTTCCAGGAAAATTATAACTTTCCATGAAGTTTGCTTGGATATCCTAAAAATAAAATTGTAATCTGAATTTCCTCCATACTTAGAATGGTTAGATAGGTATAAAGACCCAAATATGCAGTGTTACTATGAACCCTATGAAGTTCTTTTTTTTCTTTTTAAGTTGCCTTAATAATGGAGAAACATTACTTACATTTAAAATTCCTGAAATGGTCTTAAACTCTACCAGTAAGAATATTTGGTAAGGATGTTCATTTACTGGGTTTAACTTGTTAGGACAAAAGGAATATACAGAAGTCATATGCTAGGCAGCAAGTATGCAAAACCTCCACAAGCCCGAGGAGCTCCAATGCTAATTCAATTCAATAATAAAAAGCATTACCTACATTCTCCTTTCACTGTGTCCTAAGGACTGAACATGAAAACAAAGTCAGAAATATCATTAAGAATTATGAGAGAGAAATATGAAGAAGTCAAGGCAACATAATGGAAAATAATCAACCATGCCCTTGACCTTGGTCATAACAAGTCAATTTGTATTTAACAACCCTCAGATCTCAGAAACTCAATCAGATCATATCTATTTCTTACATAGGGCTCCATATCCCCTGATGCTAGGAATCTCAGCTAGAGTCACCCTAATAGGGTCTCTGGAGTCTCCCCAATCCTAAGGCTCTGATACATCCTAGAGATGCCACACTCCCACTTCCACAGCCAGTTTCTATTTATTCTCCTGGCCCTCTCGCTCCAGCTCTCCCTGTACCTGATCCCCTAAAATTCACTTCTCCCACCCAGATCGCTACCTCTATCTGCCCCCAATGACAATTTCATTTTCTCTTCTGACTGAGATTCAAGTATCCTCCCTTGGGCTCTCCTTCTTATTTGGTTTCTTTGGGTCTATGTACTGTAGTGTGTTTATCATTTACTTTATGGCTAATATCCATTTAGGAGCGAGTACATACCATGCATGTCTTTTTCAGTCTGGGTTACCTCACTCAGAATGTTATTTTCTAATTCCATCCATTTGTTTTCAAATTTCATGATGTCATTGTTTTTAATAGCTGAGTAATATTCCACTGTGTAAATGTACTACATTTTCTGTATCCATTCTTCAGTTGAGAGACATCTAAGTTGTTTCCAGTTTCTGGCTATTATGAACAAAGCTGCTATAAATATAGCTGAGCAAGTGAATTTGTTATGGTAGATCATATGTTAGTTACATGTCCAGGAGTGGTATAGCTGGGTCTTGAGGTAGAAAATATACCAAATTTTCTGCAAAACTGCCAAATAGATTTCCAAAGTGGTTGTACAATTTTTCAATCTCACAAGCAATAAGAGAGTGTTCCTCTTGCTCTGAATCTTCGCCAATTTGACCTATTGTTTGCTATTTGATCTTAGCTCTTCTGACTGGTATAACATGAAATAGTAGAGTGATTTTTATTTGCATTTTCCTGATAACTAAGGTTTTTTAACTTTCTTTAAATGCTTCCCAGCCATTAGAGTCCTCTGTAGAGAATTCTCAGTTTAGCTCTTTGTTTCATTTTACAATTGGGTAATTTTTAATTGGGTTATTTGGATGTCTAATTTTGTGAGTTCTATACACATTTCGAATATCATCCCTCTGTTGTGTATAGTGTTATTAAAGAATTTTCCCATTCTCTAAATTGACATTTTGTCTTATTGATGGTGTCCTTTGCCTTATAGAACTTTTCAATTTCATGAGGTCAATTTTATTAGTTATTGATCATAGTGCCTGAGCTTTTTGTGTTCTGTTCAGGAAGTTGACTCATGTACCAATTAATCCAGGAGAATTCCCCAATTTTTCTTCTATCAGATTTAGTGTATTTATTTGATTTTAATTTGAGTTCTTTGATCCACGTGGACTTGTTTTATGCAGTCTAATAGATGTAGATCTATTTGCACCCGTTTATATTCAGACAACCAGTAAGTCACGCAATGTTTATTAATGATGCTTTCTTTTCCCCACTATATAATTTTGGCTTCTTTGTCGGAACTCAAGGATCCTTTGGAATATTGGATTTACTTCTGGATCTTCAACTTGATTACAATGTTTAACCTGCCTGTGTTTATGGAAGTAACATGGAGTTTTTATTGCTATTACTTAAGATCAGGGATCGTAATACATATAGAAGTTCTTTTGTTGTACAGGATTGTTTTAGCTATCCTTTTGTTTTTGAATTTCCATATAAAGTTGAATATTTTTATTTCAAGTGATGCAAGGTATTATGTAAGAATTTTGGTGGGTATTGCATTGCATCCTTAGGTTGCTTTTGGTAAGATGTCTATATTTACTAAGTTAATCTCACTGATATATATGAGCATGGGAGTTCTTTCTATCATTGCATATCTATTTAATATCTTTCTTCAAAGAATTGAAGTTCTTGTCATAACTTTCTTGGTTAGAGTTTCATATATATATAGAGAGAATGTAGTTTCTCTGCATATTAGTTAGTTTGGATAAGGTATTTTCTATCATTTTATTTTCTCAAAGAACCAATTCCTGGTTTTGGCGATTGTTTACATTGTTCTCCTTATTTGGAAATTTTTGGTCTCAGCCCTGAGTTTATTTCTTGTCTCTACTCCACTTGGGTGTGTTTACTTCTACTTTTTTCTAGAGTTTTCAGGTAGGTATGCTGTTTAGTTGTTGGTATGTGATCTCTTCAATTTCTTTATGAATATATATATTCATATATAATATATAATTTCTGGCTATTTTGAAGAGCTTGGTCTCTTGCATTTATTTCTCAGACAATTTATAGTCTGTATAAAGGGGAGTATTAATTTATTTTAGTTAATTTTTGTATTCATCCATGATGTTAAAGGTATTTATCAGCTGTAGGAGTTCTCTGGTAGAGATTTTGGGGTCACTTATATATACTGTCATATCATATTAGAATAGCAATACTTTGACTTCTGCCTTTCCAACTTTCCATCCTGTTGAACTTAGTTGTCTTTTTGTTCTATATAAAACTTCAAGTGCTACCTTGAATAGATAATAAATATGGGGAAAATGAGACATCTTGTCTTTTTTTGTTTTGTTTTGTTTTGTTTGTTTGTTTGTTTGGTTTTGCTTTGTTTTTTGAGACAGGGATTCTCTGTGTAGCCCTGGCTGTTCTGGAACTCACTCTGTAGACCAGGCTGGCCTCAAACTCAGAAATCTGCCTGCCTCTTCCTCCCAAGTGCTAGGATAAAAGGCATGCATCACCACTGCCCAGCCAAGCCATCTTGTCTTGTTCCCAATTTTAGTAGAATTGTTTCTCTCCAATTACTCTGAAGGGCTTGCTGTATATTACATTTGTTGAGTTTTGGTATGTACTGTGTATAGCTTATGTTTCCAAGGAATATATCATAAAGGAGTAATGTATTTTTTCTTCCTTTAGTGTGTTTATTTGGTGAAATACATTGATGAACTTTCATATGTTGAACCATTTTTGCATTCCTGGGATGAAGCATACTTGATCATGGTGCAGGATGCTTTTGATATAGACTCATATTATGAGTATTTTATTGAGTATGTTTACATAAATTTTCATAAGGGGAATTTGTAGGACATTCTTGTCTTTGTTGAGTCTTTGTGTGGTTTGGGTATCAGTATATCTCTGGCCTCATAAAATAAGTTTAACACAATCCTTCTGTTTTTCTGTGTGGACTAGCTTGACAAGTATTAAGACTTCTTTGGATGTCTAATAGAATTCTGTGCTAAAACCATATTTTCATGGGCCGTTTTGTTGGTAGTGGTGGTTGTAGGCTTTTACTGAGTGGTACTATTTCCTTGGTGTTATAGGACTATTGAAATTGTTTACCTGATTGTGATTGAACTTCAGTAAATGATATCTATTTTATTTAGATTTTCAATTTTGTAGCATACAGATCATGGAAGTAAGACCCAATGATTTCTTGGATTTCTTTGGTGTTAATTGTTATGACATCTTTTTCATTTCTGATTTCATTAATTTGGATATAGTCTCTCTGCACATTAGCTAGTTTGCTTAAGGTATTGTCAATCATTTTATTTTCTCAAAGAACCAATTTCTGGTTTTGGCAATTGTTTGCATTGTTCTCTTTATTTGGAAAATTTGGTCTCAACCCTGAGTTTATTTCCTGCCTCTACTCCACTTGGATGGGTTTACTTCTATTTTTTTCTGGAGTTTTCTGGTAGGTATGCTGTTTACTTGTTAGTATGAGATCTCTTCAGTTTCTTTATCAAGGTACTTTGTGCTATGATCCTTCCTATTAGGATTGCTTTCATTGTATCCTATTAGTTTTCTATTCATTTTCATTGAATTCTAGATAGTCTTTAATTTCTTTCATTTTTACTTGACACAGTGGTCTTTTAATAGACATTTATTCAACTTCCATTAGTTCATAGACTTTCCTTTTTTTCTGTTGTTGTTGAAATTCAACTTTAATCAATGGTGGTCTGAAAAGAAACAGGATTTTATTTTAATTTTCTTTTATCTGTTGATACTTGCTTTGTGACTGACTATATGGTCAATTTTGGAGAAGGTTCTTTAAAGTCTTGAGAAGAAGATATATTCCTTTGTGTTTGGGAGAAACTCCCTGTAGATTTCTGTTAGGTCATTTTTATTATATGTCTGTTAGCCTAATTATTTTTCTGTTTAGTTTCTGTTTTGATGACCTGTTCATTCGTGAGAATGGACTATTGAAGGCTTCCACTAATAATGTATAGGTTTTAAGGTGTGATTTAAACTTTAAGTAATATTTCTTTTACAAATGTGAATGCATTTGCATTTGGGGCACAAATTCTCAGAATTGAGACATCATCTTGGTGGATTTTTCCTTGATTAATGCAATGTTTCCTTACCCATTTCTCTTGATTAATTTTAGTTGAAAGTTTGTTAGATATTAAAATGGCTACTTGAGCTTGCTTCTCGTGTCCCATTCCTTGGCAAATCTTTTTCTAGCTCTTTCCTCTGAGGTAATGTCTATCTTTGTCGCTCATGTATTTTTTGTGCACACCACAATGAGAGATCCTCTTCGCACATCCATTCTCTTACCTTGCACCTTTTTCTTAAGGAATCAAGTCCATTGATTTTGAGAGATATGATTGTTAGTTCATGTTATTTATGTTAGTTCATGTTGTTGGTAGTAGTTTTGATATTGGTAGTAGTAGTAGTAGTAGTAGTAGTAGTAGTGTGTGTATGTGTGTGTGTGTGTGTGTGTGTGTGTGTGTGTGTATGTGCATGCATGTATGTATATGTGGTGCATGTGTGCATATGTATGCTTCCCTTCTTTAGATTTTACTGGTGTGGAATCATTTTTTGTTTTTTTCTTAGGTTGGTGTTTTCTTTCTGCTATCTTCTTTGGGGTTGAATGTGTAGATAGACATTGTTTAAATTTGATTTTGTCATAGAATATTATGTTTTCACCATCTATGGTAATTAAAGTTTTGCTGAGTATAGTAAAGTGGGCTGGTCTCTGTGGTATCTTAGAGACTCTAGGTCCCTTCTGACTTTTGGAGTGTCTGTTATGAAGTCATATATGATTAGTATAGACTTATTGTCTTAGTCAGGGTTTCTATTCCTGCACAAACAACATGACCAAGAAGAAAGTTGGGGAGGAAAGGGTTTATTTGGCTTACTTCCATATTGCTGTTTATCGCAAAGGAAGTCAGGACTGGAACTCAAGCAGGTCAGAAAGCAGGAGCTGACACAGAGGCCATGGAGTGATGTTCCTTACTGGCTTGCTTTTCCTGGCTTGCTCAGCCTGCTCTCTTATAGAACCCAAGACTTCCAGCCCAGGGATGGCACCACCCACAAGGGGCCCTACTCCCTTGATCACTAATTGAGAAAATGCTCCACAGCTGGATCTCATGGAGGCACTTCCAAAATTAAAGCTCCCTTCTCTGTGATAACTCCAGCCTGTGTCAAGTTGACACACAAAACCAGCCAGTACACCTGCCTTTATATGTTCCTTACCTGTTTCCCTGGGAGCTTCTAATCTTCTTTCTTTTTTCTCTACATTAGTCTTTAGATTATTATATGGTGGGAGGATATTCTTTTCTGTAAGCTTCTGGTATGTTTATAGGCATTTCTTTCTTTAATTGGAGGGATCTCCTACCATAATTTTGTTGAAAATATTTTGGGGGTTTGGAGTCGGGAAGCTTCTTCTTCTATTCCTTTTACTCTTAGGTTTAGTCTTTACATAGTGTCTCAGATTTCTTGGATGTTTTATGTCATGAATGTTATAAATTTTGCATTTTCTTTGAGCCATATATTGATTTCGTCAATCATATCTTCTGCACCTGACATTCTGTCTTCCTTCTTTTGTATTCTGTGGGTGATGTTTGCATTTGTAGTTCCTGCTGTGTTTACTAGGTTTTCCATCTTTCCATCTGTTTGGTTTTTTTTAAATTGCTTTTATTTCAATTTTCAGGTCTTGAATATTTTTATTCATTTCTTTCACCTGTTTGGTTTATTTTCCTGTGTTTCATTAAGTAGCCTCTTCATTTCCTCCTTAAAGGCCTCTATCAGCTTCATAAGACTGGAATTAAGGTCGCTTTTGTGCTTCCCCTGTGTTAGAATATCCTGAGTTTCCTGTAGTGGGTTAGCTGCACTTTGGTGATACTACCTACTTCTGTTGTTGGCTACTTATTTCTGGGTATGAAGTGTGTCCTGCAGAGTGGTTGATCTATCCAATGATATTTCACTGAAAAAATTATTCACCATTTCCAGAAATTATCAATTATAAGTATATTCTTGGTTAGGAGTAGGTATTTGTGTCCAGTTTTCATTCTTAGTGTTGAGATTTTGTTTGGTTTGGACCTGCACAGGTCTTGTCACAAACTCTCTCAGTTCATACATGTATCAGTTCTGGTGTGTCTATGTGATGCTCTTTCCTGGAGTCCTTCACTACATCAAGTTCTTAAAATCTTTCTACCTCCTCTTACCCATAGATTTCTGAACCTTAGGGAGAGGGATTTGATAAAGACATTCTACTTTATGACCAAGTGCTCCAAAGTTTCTCACTCTCTACAGACTGTTCAATTGTGGATGTCTTTGCTGACTGGCATCCCCTGTGACAAGAATCTTCTCTGGTTCTTAAATCCAGTAAAAATTATCAAATAAGAATAACTATTAAAGTACTAGTTTTCATAAATTAATAAATCAAGTATTATAGTTTTGACTTTCTACCTGATATAATCTTTCAAACTGAAAAGTGATATTCTATCTCTCTTGTAGTGAAACAAGAAGATGTTAGAATCATTTTTATAAAAACAAAATTGTAGTGTAAAATGATCATTATGGCCTACTTCTGAGAGTCTGAGAGTCAGTATCTCAATAGATGAACTTTGTGGTTGAATTCCAAGTATAAGACATAACATTACAGCAAACTCAATAGACTCAGCCAATTTCATTCATGTGTGTACCTACTGACATGTGTTGTTTGCATGTGAAGTTAAACAATGATTATAAGAGATGTCATAAATTTACATGGACAAGTGAGGAGTTATAGGTGGGAGAACGAGGTATGAAAATGAAGTACAGACAGAATTAATACATAAATTATCAAAAATTAAAACCATGAAAGTAAATCTCAGTAGTAATAAGACATAATAATTATCTGTATCTTACTGGTACAGAATAATTACATTATTATTTGAATATGCATGAATACGTAAGTCCTATAAAATGTGATTGCAACTGTGTTTGAAAGTTAAGATTAAATAGCCATAAGTTATATGTAGTTACTTAATTACAATTGCCCATACATAATTATGCATGCTCATTTTATTCTTTCTTCTGCTTAAATTTGGCCCAAAATCCTTTGTGACCATTCTTTAAAAAATAAATTCTCGTATTATTTTAGTGTATCTGTACTGACTGGTTTTGTGTGTCAACTTGACACAGGCTGGAGTTATCACAGAGAAGAGAGCTTCAATTGGGGAAGTGCCTCCATGAGATCCAGCTGTGGGGCATTTTCTCAATTAGTGCCATCCCTGGGCTAGAAGTTTTGGGTTCTATAAGAGAGCAGGCTGAGCAAGCCAGGAGAAGCAAGCCAGTAAGAAACATCTCTCCATGGCCTCTGCATCAGCTCCTGCTTCCTGACCTGCTTGAGTTCCAGTCCTGACTTCCTTGGTGATAAACAGCAATATGGAAGTAAGCTGAATAAACCTTTTCCTCCCCAACTTGCTTCTTGGTCATGATGTTTGTTCAGGAATAGAAATCCTTACTAAGAGAGTATCTTATTAAAAGTTCTAGGTATTTTATATGTTAAATTGAATTTAGTCATGTTGTTTACAACCTAAGTATGTAGTTAGAGCTTCACTCCCCTCCTTTTGGTGACAGTTGCAGTAGAAAACATGATCCTTGCGGTCATGATTCTATATGTCCATATTAAATGTTTCAATATAATCCTTTGAATGCAGGAAAGCTTACCACACACACACACACACACACACACACACACACACATACACCTGTGCACTTTGTATCTAGGCTTAACTACCTACAAAACTCAATAATTATAATTATACACTATAGAATTTCTAAGACTAGGTTTAAAGGATCTTGAAATAGGACAGCATCAACATATAATAGGTCTCACTTGTGAATTCATCATCAGAGAAAGCTTCGAAGAACATGTAAATCAATATTATTTGTACCAGATTTTAATAACAAATATATATTTTTTCATGAAGAAACTAGGAAGTTTACTTTGTTGAACTTATTTTAATGTTTTTACAAGATCCAAATTAATTAAATAATACTGTATATTAAATAGTTTACTATAATGAATATAATTGAATGGGAATGTAGAAATTGGTTTTTATAAAGAAATGTTTATAAGAATAAGAAGGTACATAATTAATCTTTATTAGTTTTGTTACAACTAGTTATTTTCAAATGGTTAACAGTAACAAATTTAATAAAAACATAAGTGTTTTTTCACAGTTTTTCTTTTCATTAATTTATTTATTCAATTCACATCCTGATTACAGCTCCCCTCTCCTCTGGTCCCCTCCTTGCAGAGCTTCTCCCCTATACTTCCTCCCCTTCTCCTCTGTAAAGGGGAAAGCATCCCCAAGTACCAACCCACCATGGAACCTCAAGTCACTGCAGGAGTAAGTATATCCTTTTCCACTGAGGCTATACAATGTGGCCCAGTTAAGAGAATGGGATCCATAGGCAGGCAGAAGACTCAAGGACAGCCCCTACCTGCATGAAGACCAAACTACACATCTGCTATAAATGGGAGAAGTACCTACTTCCAGCCCATGTTTGCACTTTGGTTGGTAATAGGGAGTAGGAGGAGAACAGTAATTTGTAGGGAAGATGAAGGAAGAGAGAACTGGGAGAGAGAACTGAAATCCATGCTGTGGGGTCACATCTCTGGGACCATCTAGAGACTTAGGACAATGGAAACTCCCAGGAATCTATGAGAGAGAACCTATATAAAACTCCTAGCATTGGGGGAATATGGTACCTGAAATGGCCACTACCTTTAACCATGTATGACTTCCAATGGAATGACTGGAAGACCAACTTGGCCACAAGAACTTTGATCCACATATTTTTCTGCCTACAAGATATGCAGAGATAAAAAGGGAGCAGAAATTGAAGTAATGTTGGGGAGGATAGAGGTGCACATAGATAGAGAATGACATGACATGTTATATTTCATTGTACATATTCACACAATTCTCAAAGTAAAGACTTTTAAAATTAAATGTTAAAAAGAAATACAAATTCATAACATTTAAAAGTATAAACAAGCCGGGCGGTGGTGGCGCATGCCTTTAATCCCAGCACTTGGGAGGCAGAGGCAGGTGGATTTCTGAGTTTGAAGCCAGCCTGGTCTACAGAGTGAGTCCCGGGACAGCCAGGGCTATACAGAGAAACCCTGTCTCAAAAAAACAAACAAAAACAAAAAACAAAAAAAAGTATAAACAAATATTATTCTTATGATTAGTAGAATATAATGGAGAACTTGATTGAATTAAAAACTGATTCAGGTTACTCATTATTCAGTGGTCACTCATAAAGTCACATATAAACAAACAAAACTGAATGAAATCAGCAAGTTTTATTTATGTATTTATTCATATAATGGGTGCAGAGGAATGTATATGTATGAAAACTAAAATTAAAGATTATGAATTTGAAAGGTAGTGGAAGGAGGTATGAAAGGAGTTGGAGAAAGAAGAAAAAGGGAAAAGATATAAGATACACATATATAGATATATATGGAAACTATAATGCAATTTTCTACTTCAAATTTATGAAGACATATCAAATTAAATTCAATTTGTAGACATTATTATAAAGCTCTTCTGAATTTTTAGAACAGATTAAATAAATCATGTAAAGAGGCCAAAATAACAAAGTTGATAAGTATATGAAATTAAGCATTAAAAACTAATTTTGTTAGCATTTTGCTTCTTACAAACTATATACTAGATTTAGGAAAATTAATTCTCTCATATCCAATTCTAGTTGAAAGTTTTTGGGAAACAAAATGAAGTAGAGTCAAATACTTTAACTAATTAGTCATAGAGTCATTATTTCTATACCTTGCTAAATCTCAGATTCATTATTTTGAAACATAATATATTTTCACTTTTATTCTTTTTAATCTTTATTATCTAAATTGTCTTCATTCCCTCATTTGTCCAGTTTCTTTCTAGTTTGATCATTGTTCTACTATAAGATCAAAATTGTTCCCATTTATAAATGAATAAAATTAACTACCTATTACTTGTCTTTCTGTACATGGTTCATAAATTATGAAGGTAGAAAACTAGCCATTTTATAATTCTGAACTGTCAGGACATTTGAAAAAGTTTTAAGTTCTGCATCTTGCTATTGCACTTAATGATACTTTTTAGATATCTGCAAGATCATTTCAGAATTGCAAGAAATGATCTCAAACTCTTTAGTGCCACGCTGACAACTTTTTGTGTACATCCTCCCTGTGACACCAAAACCTTAGCTTTGGTTCCTAAGAAAGAACCAAGTAATTGGTAGGTGTAGTACTTAACTATCAGTCCAACCGCCTACAACTGGAATATCTAGAAAGATAACAAAACAAAAGCACTTACATGTAATGTCAAACTATTTTTCTCCCTATCTTATTAAGACCAACCAACTGAGAAATCCATTTAAAATGTTCAACTTTGAAGAATCTAATGATAAATAGAGTAATTTTTTTCATTAGCATTGCTCAGATGAAAGGAAGCTTACAATCATAGTATCTGTGAGTAAATGATTTTAATGACTACTTAGAAAAATATAAGTTATTCCTTAAATCATATTAAGTAATTCAGTGTTAGAGGTTTTAATTTTTATTTCTTGAAAAATCAACAAATGTGTCATGGTTAGTAATAATTTATTAGCTGTTTCTATATCCACATATTACATAAATGGAATCTTAACTACTTTCAAAAATCTATTCCAAAAATTATGACCAAGAAGTTACATGTCAATACTTGCACACACAAAAATTACAGCTTGAACTAATCCACCAGAAAATACAATTACAAACACCTGTATTACTTGTACTAAAAGATTATTGAAATAGTATTTTTAAAAATTATCTAATGAAATTTATGAAACTCAAATGTAACCTACATGATATTACTGTGAGAGGGCACAGTAGGCACAGGCTTGTGCCACAAAGCCTGATGAGTTGAAATTGATCTTTAGGTTCTATGTGGTAGAAGGAGACAACTAGTCAATACAAATTATGGTTTTGAAAATTTGACCTCTATTGCTGTGGTATACACACACACATACACATACATACAAACACACAAAGAGACACACACGTAAATATATTTTATTTCACTTGGCAACATCTTCATTTTTAATTAATTAACTTATTTATTTATTTTATACTCCATATCCCCCCCCATCTACCCTCCTCCTACTCCACATCTCATACCTTCTCCCCATCCCTGCTGTCTCCACGTGGATGCTCCCACCCCTGACACCACCTGAGCTCTAAAATATCTTTTAACTATGTTTCAGGATAGCCAAGGCTTCATAGAAAAACTATGTTCACAAAAGAATCCTATAAAGCACACATATAATATGATGCTTAGTAATATACTAGAGTTAGCAAAATTAAATATTAATATTAAGTAACTATAATAATGCATTTTAAATAATTAAGAATAAAAACATTTAGGAATTGAAGGGAAAGAAAATGGTAAAATGGGAAAACAATGTTTTACTCAAACCATTAAACCATTAATGCAATGAAACCACAAATAAAAACAATAGTAGGTATGAAAACAAAAGGAATAAATGAAACCAAATGGAGAAGTTGGACTGCAATACTATGTAAAATGTACCTTACAAAATTAAATAAATGCTATAATGCCCTTAGCTATTATTAACTTTTAAGTAATGCAATGGTCAATAGTAAACAAAATTTCCCCATGAAGATGAGTATCTAAGTCATCCTAGTGCCAATGGTCTTTGTTGCTAAGGTCTAGGCAAGTCGCATTCAAAGTTTTTATTTGAAAGTCCTGAAAAAGTCTTAAGCCTAACTCTATAAACTAGAATATATAACACAAGAAGCCGACAGTATACATTAAAGACAAAGAAAATCATTGTATGAGATTGCTTGCAATTTATTAAACTTCATCTTACCCCATCTTCATAGGAAGTCTCCAGCCATGGCCAGAATTAACTTAAAGTCATATGAAGGTATATAATTCTGATTAAAAAACAATGAAGTATCAAGGAGAGTTAATACCATAAAAGAGATGCATAAACTCGATAAAACTACAGAATTCGTCTCTATGAAATATAGTCAGAAGAATGAATATACACATTCCATGCTACATTATATAAATGGCTAGACTAGAGGTCACCACAGTGTGAGCCAGTAAGGGGAGTCAAAACAAGAAAAATTGTATTTTATTTCAGAGAGAGGAATAGAGGAAGAAATTTTAAAGTCCATTAAAGTGAAAGGATGTGAAAACAAAGGGGCACTAGAGAACCATCTCCTGCAACAGCTTGCAGAAAGTCAGAGGAGGATCCTTGCTATGCCCAGAATTCAGCTTCACATCATGTGTTTCTTCCAATCCCAATAACATGGCCCTGGGAAAAATGGGGTAGAAGATGCTACCATGCTGAGCAGTTACATAGTCAAAAAAAGACAACGCTCGCTGCTGCTGGGAACCCTAATTGGGGGCTTTACTCAGCAAAAGAGGAGGGAATTGGTCTCTAATACACAAGCAACTAAATTGAGAAACTCAGCACTCACCATCTCTCTTCTTCATAGTCTAGGGTAGCTAACATCAACTCATAGAAACTCACTAACAAAGGAAAGTGCTTCAGTAACCCATGGGCGCAGCTCCAGAGTAAACAAAGGACCAAACCCTCCAAAACTTATATTTTACATCCTTGTCCCACTCACAACTATTGTCTCAGAGAAATAGATATCCATCAGAACCCTAGAAAATATGACAGAATACAGTGGAATGTGATGTAGAATCCACATGGGAACAGCAAACTTCCAGCTACTTCATATACTATAGAGATAAAAATATCTGGTAAGAAAGTTTGGAACTGAGATATTCTGATATACTAGACTAAGGTAAATAAAGGGGTTAGACTCAAACTAAACCAGAAAGAAGCTATGACAGAGAATATAATACCTGTTTCAACTTATAAAACAATAATTATTAGGGTCTATCAGTCATTAGGGTATACACTTTTTAATACTTAATTTTACTTTTAAAATAATATATTTTATATATGCCTATATAAAGTTTTGCTAAATCTCTAATAGTTTTACATTTTAAAAGATTTTTTCTCTTAATATGCACAGTGTTGCATTTTAAGTATATAATTGATATGTGGATATTCTCAGTGTACATGTTAAATGACAGGTTGTGATTAGATTACTTAACCTTAGTTTTATTGTTTATAGTGAACTGAGTTCATGGTTGTTTACAAATAGATCCAAGACACTGAAGTTACCTAAGCCTAATGCTCTTCAGATGAATAATTTGGCATACATTCTGATATGTTGAGAAGAACTGAAAACATTCTAGACAAAATAACTCAAAACAACATATAGTCTATGCACCAACTACAACTAAATATTTGGCATAAGTAAATATACAAACAAAAAAACGTAGATTGGTGATTGCATGAGTCTAGACAGAAAGGAAGATATAAAGAATATTTAATGAATTTGAGGATTTCTTTGAAGAGAAGATAATAGCATTTTTTTAAAGATTTATTTATTATTATACATAAGTACACTAGCTGACTTCAGACACACCAGAAGTGGGCGTCAGATCTCATTACAGGTGGTTGTGAGCCACCATGTGGTTGCTGGAATTCGAACTCAGGACTTTGGAAGAGCAATCAGTGTTCTTAACTGCTGAACCATCTCACCAGCCCAATAATAGCATTTTTTTTTTTTTTTTGGTTTTTCGAGATAGGATTTCTCTGTGTATCCCCTGGCTGTCCTGGAACTCACTCTGTAGCCCAGGCTGGCCTCGAATTCAGAAATCTGCCTGCCTCTGCCTCCCAAGTGCTGGGATTAAAGGCGTGTGCCACCACCACCCGGCCCAATAATAGCATTTTTTTAAACTGGATAAAATATAACAAAATTGTACAACATTTGTTAATGTACACCACTGAATTTGTTCATTTTAATATGATTGGTTTTGTTTTATATAAATTCTACCTCAAAACAACAAAAAATGAAGCAAATTTAATTACCAAGAAGTTCAAAAGTTATATTACTAAAAGACTTTTTTTTGTCAAACATTAAACATCATTCTTTCGTATTTCAAAGAGAAAAAAATTAAAATACGTAGTGTTAAACAGTCTTAGATAATTATGTAGTTGTGGAGACAAAATTTAAAGCTTTGGACAGAAAAGTTTGGAAAATATTTGTCATGTAATGATTTTAAATAAAAAGGAAATTGTTAAAATAGTACATTTTAGTTACCTTTTACTTTTATACGAGAGGTATTACATGGTTACTGAAGAACTGTAACTGCTCTAAAAAATAGTGGCCCGCAATGGCCATCTGTTCAAACAACACATAAGAATACTACTCCTAACTCTATTTTGTGTCTTTGCCTACAAATACATCTATCATACAAGTAGGAAGTTCTTGTTCAGTTTTTCCAGCATTTCTCATAGCCTTGGACCATATTTTAAAAAGTCTTCAAGATATTTTCAAATTTTAGGAATGACTATGAATTATATTTTAAAGTTAAGGCATAATTGTGTTTATCTACATATAGTGAGAAAAGAAATTGTTATTGTATAACAACACCTTCTCAACTTCAGAATGTCTAAAAAAATACATTAATGAAAATCTAATCAATACAAACAAAATCTGGAAAGGAAGGTATAGTGGATAAAGGAGAAGTGGGAATGAGAAGAGGGAATACAGAAAGAAGGGGATGGAGAGAGAAAGAGAAATGATAGGAGAAAAATAATAAACATAAATACTAGGCACAAAATATCACCAATTATAAATAAGGTGACTGCCACAATCCAAACACCAACTTATCATGTTAATAAAAGTAATATGTTTTCTAAAACAAGAAATTAGTGTAACTCTTGTATTCTTATTGTATTCCTATTGCTGATGACATCATACATTTTGGTTATAAGACGTAGAGAAATCAGTCTTAAATAGAGAAAGAAAGATAATCCCAGACAACTAGCTATACTGATGACAGATGGTTCTGTACAGGGCAAAGAAATATAAAAGACGCCAATGGATTTACCAACACTGGATTTTCTATGCTACATTACTGATCTGCCAGGCAAAATTTACTCACTTATGTCATGACTATCAGCAAGTAGCCAACTGCTTTCTGATTGAATTTAAGGCTTTCTCCACAGGAGGAAGTTCATAGCCAATACTTCATACCTGGTCAAGTTTCCATGGCTGGGAACTTCATAGTCCTGAGGGCCAGAACCTACTATTACTATTTAGCTAAAGAGACTTACTTTCAAACTGCTTTCTAAATATTTATGTTTATATTCAAATATAATTCTTGTTCTCAACCTTGGTCAAAGACATTAACACTTGTCAAAAATATTGACAATAGGTAACTGTAGAATGCTCAGCCCTAGGAAGAGCATCTATACATAAATCCTCAAAGGCTCAGTGAATTTCACACAAGGGATTGGGGCATTGAATGAATCTAGGAGCCAGAGGCTATGGAAAAGTGCTGAAAAAGAACATCTTCTAGACATACCACAGCCATTGAACTTGTGAACTCATAGAACCTTCACAACACATGAATAAGATTGGACCTTCATCATTCCATCATGGACATGAATTGGGTTAATGAGGCTCTACCTTTCATAAAGGAGGTTTTTATGACTAATGGTTATTGAGAAATATAACTACTGTTACATTCAGTGGTATAAGTACTGTTAGATTTTCTATGGTTAAGCAAACAATCCCACCCACACTTATGTTAATGCAAACAATAATAATGCCAGTGGGTTTCTTTGTTTTTCAAGACAGGGTTTCTCTGTATATCCCTGGCTGTCCTGGAATTCACTCAGTAGACCAGGCTGGCCTTGAACTCAGAAATCCACCTGCCTCTGCCTCCCAAGTGCTGGGATTAAAGGCATGTGCCACTACACAGAAAAAGACATGAAAATATGAGATGATTTTTTTAAGAAAGGAGTGTTTGAGAGGGAGAGGGGGTAGTAAAGGGTTAATGGGTAGTAAATAACCAAATATTTATTACTAATATATATTAAATTATCAGTTAACTAAATGAATATATTTTAAAATAATATTCAGTCATGTGTGTTAACTGATACATTCACATGACCTAATTAGATGTTGAAAAAGCCTTTTACAAAATTCAAAACTCTTTTACGTTAAATGTCTTAGGGAGATCAGAGACACAGGTACATACATAAACATAACAAAGACAATATACAGCAAGACAATAGCCAACATCAAATTAAAAGGAGAGAAACTTAAAGCAATCCCACTAAAATCAGGAATAAGACAAGGCTGACCACTCAGTCATTTTCTCTTCAATATAGTACTTGAAGTCCTAGCTAGAGCAATAAGGCATCTAAAGGAGATCAAGGGAATACAAATCGTAAAGGAAGAAGTCAAAGTACTGTTCTTTGTGAATGATATGATAATATACATAAGAGACCCGAAAAAATTCTACCAGAGTGTTCCTACATCTGATAGACACCTTTATCAAAATGAATGAGAATCTTGATGGAGTTTTTTTGTATGTGATTACAGAAATATCCCTATTATTGTGGCTATGGTTATATAAGCATGCACACTTATCCAATCTCATTTAACACATTTAAAATCTAAATCTATACAATATTCTGTTAGTGCACAATACGTATTTTAAAAAATCTATATTGACACTGCACTTAGAACAATAACTGATTCATCCAGTGTTGTATAATATATATCATAGTAGGCTCATCATATATAGCAGAACAGAAAAGTTAAAAACACCTGACACTGTAGCTTTTCTCCTGACAAAAAGTTACATGTTATTTTCATGTCTTTGGTGATGCTAATGAAAAAAGCGTGTTTTAATATTCATTTTATTATAAATTAAATTATCTGATAAACAAGGACAAAAGACATCCATTTAAATTGCTCAAACCTGAATTTGGAATTCATTCAGATATCGAGGTCAAAGTATTCATACCACATACTATGCATTCTGGGAGAAATCTATTGTGTATATAGAAAATGTATTATTATCTACATACTATGTATATCACATTTTGTACATCATTTATTATTATATAACATTTATTATAAAATATAATTATTTTGTAGTGTTATAGAATGAATCAGTCATTGTTCTAAGTGCAGTACTGATACAGAATATTAATATTAATATTTCTGACATGTAATTCACTGAGAGAAAATTGTAGATTTATATTTTAAATGTATCAAATAAGATTGGATGCTTGATTCTTTCTTAGAAGGTGAAATACAATAGATACTGGGGGTGGGTGGAGAGATGGATGGGAGTAGTGATGGCAAGGTGAATGTGGCAGGGGATCAGGTGTAGGGAGAGCAAAGGAGAGAGAAGGAAAATCAGCACCAGGTAAGGGATGGATATGAGGGGTGTCTTTGGGACATGCCAGAGACTTGGGATAGCAGAAGACCCCAAGGAGTCTATAGGGTGACCCTAGCTGAGACTTTTAGCAGTGGAAGAGCTGTAGCCACAAGTTGCCACCTCCCAGTGGAGGGATAAGGACAGCAACTTATCCACAAAACATTCACTCCAAAATGTGTCCTGCCTAAAAGATGTGCAGCGACAAAGAGAAGGAGGCAATAGGCAACCAATGACCGTCCCAAATTGAGACCCATGCCATTGGAAAGATCTAATTCACGACACTATTAATAATATTGTTATGCTTGCAGACAAGAGCCTAGCCTAACTGTCCTCTGATAGGTCCACTTAGCAGCCAATAGAAACGGATGCAGAGATGCACAGTCAAACATTAGATGGAAGTGGGTGTAGTCTTGTGGAAGATTTGGGGGAAGGATTAGGGAACCCGAAGAGGACAGGAACTCCACAGGAAGATAAACAGAGTCAATTAATCTGGACCCTTGGGTGCTTCCAGAGACTGAACCACCAATCAAAGAAGAAGCATGGCCTGGGCCAAGACCTCTTGCACATTTGTAACAGATGTGCAGCTAGGTCTTCACACAGATCTTCCAAGAAGTGGAACAGAGGCTGTCCCTGACTTTATTACCTGTCTGTGGATCCTGTTTCCATAACTGGACTGCTTTGTCTGGCCTCAGTGGGAGAAGGTCCACCTAGTCCCACAGTAACTTGTTGTACCATGGCGGGGGAGAAAGGGAGGTTCACCCTTCTCAGAGGAGAAGGGGAGGGAGAATGTAAGTCAGAGATTGGGAAGAGATGGGGGCTAATATTAGGACCTAATGTGAATAAATAAGTTAAAAGACAAAAAGATTTTCACTCTCATTCTTTTATATTCCTGGAGATAGGCAACCATGGCTCTGATTTTTTATATCACAGAAGAATTTTTTGAAAGTATTTGACTTCGTATGAATTAAGGCTGGCAATATATCCTTCTTGTGTGACTTTTAATTTTCTAACAATGTGTGTGAAATTTACCCAACTTTTTCATGTATCAAAGTTAATTCCAGAAAATACAGCATATAAACAGAATTATGTAGCTGTACTGCAGCATATTTACGTATTTACTTGCTAACGTGTGGTTAGATAGTTTACAGTTTGCATTATTACCAATAGAGTAGTTAAGAACATTTATAGATTGTTCTTTGAATCAATACTATGTTTTCACTCTCCATAAATACCAAGAAGTGGAATTATTGAAAATAAATCTCAAGACTAGAAATGCGTACTTTAACATAGTAAATTCACAGTGAACATGAGATTGTCAAAACTCCTTATCCAAACTGATTATAATGCGTCCTCTTCACTGACACTCTGGCATTAAGAATAATGTATACCAATGAGAGCATGAGAAAGAATATCTTCTTACATATGTCAAGAAGTCACATAACCAGAGAAGAGAAAAAGAAAAACAAACTCTTCACTATTACCTTTTTTTTTCTCTTACTCACCTCAGTGAATGAGGGACATGTTTCTCTTGCTTTTAGACATCTTGATATCCAGTAATTTAGCTTTTAGTCTACACAGATTTCAGTAGCAGTCCTATTTGTTAGTTCTTTAGCTTCTAAAAAAAGTTAGGCTTTTAAACATGAAGTGAGCCATGGTCCTGCTATTCCTGGATCTCAAATCTATCATGAGATGTTTCAATTCAGCTTGCATAATTGCTTGAACCAATTCACTTATTAGTCATCCTCTCTTCTCTCTCCTCTTTCTCCTCTTCTTTCTTTTCTTCCTCCTGTTCCTCTTTCCCATTCTCCCTTTATTTTTGTTTGATAAAACAACAACAACAAAACTAAAACCAAAATAGAAGGTAAAAGGTGATTCATCACAGAGACAAATGTATCCTTACATTGAGAAAAAAATGATATTAAATTTGAAATAAACACTATGGAGAGCAAATAGTAATTAATGCTTCATTTGTTTCTCAGATGTACCTCATAATTGAAATTTTCAAGTCAAATTTAATAAACTGATTGCCTTTTGTGAGATGGTTAGGGGGGAAATTGTTGAGAGAAAAATGAGATTCTGAAAAGCTAATCTTCCTAGAATGATTAACAGAGTACCAGACAGAAGAGATACAAAGACAAGGAATCTCCAAAATGTGAATATGTTTCTGTCTCTAATCTTTGACTCCATACATAACAACAGGTCATTCATATTAAAAATGCATTCAATGATGTGCAAAATAATGATAGATAGTAGAGTTGGGTGCTCGCATAGTAACAGTATGCTGTACCAGAGCCTGGTAAATTCCATGATTTATATAACATTGGGCATAATATTGAAACTTTTTGCTCCAGTGGTAGAGAAAAGTCATAGAGTGTGTGCTGTTATATTAAACCTTGCAAACACAAAAATCAAGAAGAGAAATAATGGTAGTTTCCATGTAATTTAAGTACATTATAGAACACATTACCTAAAGGGTATTTATGGACTTATAACTATATCAGAATCCAGCAAAGTAAAAGTCAAAATATTTGAAATTATATCAGTAAGCTTTCTGTTACTATAGCAAATACCTACAATAATAAATACTTAAAAAATAACAGTCTAATTTTCCTCCAGAAGTTATAATTAATAATCGCTAATATATTGTTTTAGGCCTTTGATAAAACAGCACACATGGTCATAAAAAGATGCTGGTATAAGACAATGCTTTACTCCACACTAAAGAGGCAAAGAGCTTATAAAAAGTAGCTGAGATTCAAGTAGGCTTTTGTTTCCATGTTCTCCATAACTCCAAGGTCTCTCAGGAGGACTCACTTTTTTTAAAAAAAAAATTATGGTTATTTTATTTATTTACATTTAAAATGTTATCCCCATTCCTATTTTCCCACTGCAAACCCCCAATCTCTTCCCCCATCCCCCCTGCTTCTGTGAGGGTGCTCCCCAACCACACACCCACTCCTACTTCCTGGCCTTGGCATTCACCTACACTGGAGCATCAAGACTTCACAGGACCAAGGACCTCCCCTCCCATTGATCTCCAGCATGGCTATCCTTTGCCACATATGACGATAGAGCTATGGGAACCTCCACGTGTACTCTTTGGTTGGTGGTGTAGACCCCGGCAGCTCTGAAGGTGTCTGGTTGGTTGATATTGTTGTTCTTCCTATGGGGTTGCAAACCCCTTAAGCTCCTTCACTTGTTTGCCTAGCTCTACCTTTAGGGTCTCTGTCTCAGTCCTATGGTTGGCTGCAAGCATCTGCATCTGTATTGGTCAGGCTCTGGCAGAGCCTCTCAGGAGGCACCTAAATCAGGCTTCTATCAGCAAGCACTTCTTGGCATAAGCAATAGTGTCTAGGTTTGGTGGCTGTATATGGGATGAATCCCCAGGTAGGACAGTCTCTTTCCTTCATTCTCTCTTCTACTCTTTGTCCTCATATTTCCTTTAGATAGGAGCAATTCTGTGTTAATATTTTTGGGATGGGTGAGTGGCCCCATCCCTCAACTGGGGGCTGTACATGCTCTCTGGACATGCTCTCTACAGATCCTCTCTCCTCTTTGTTGGGTATTTTACCTAATGTCATCCCTGTTGGGACCCGGGAGCCATCACTTTCCAAGGGCAATACAAGGTTATAACCAAGAATCTAATGCATGTTTCTTTGGAAAGCATTCATCTAAACAATAATATCCTACCTCTGAATCCAAAAGTCTTATATCCATCTCATGATACAAAATGTACTTTGTACATTTCCAACAGTCAGATTCAGACTTGTATACTTTAATCTTTTGTGAATTGTGAAGTCTTATGTAGAAATCAATGCAAACCATTAACTATTAGCTGCTGTAAAACCAAAAAATCAAGTTATTTACATTTGAGATACAATGGTGGAGCAGACCATTGGGAAAATAATGTTAGCAATATGAAGAGATATTTGCATTGTCTTCAAATCCATATTTTTATATCCTGCTTCTTCTCCCACTGTTCATCTCCCTCTACATTCAAGCCTTCATCTACATATCTATGCATTGCATCTCTAAATAGTATTGTTATATGTATAAATTCATACAAATCTATTGCCAGGCAGTGGTGGCGCATGCCTTTAATCCCAGCACTTGGGAGGCAGAGGCAGGCAGATTTCTGAGTTCGAGACCAGCCTAGTCTACAGAGTGAGTTCCAGGACAGCCAGGGCTATACAGAGAAACCCCGTCTCATAAAACAAACAAACAAAAAAAAACAAAAAAAAAAAAAACAAATCTATTAATGGACCCATATGAGTTCATTTAGTGTTGCCTGTATATTAATGTTCTTAGGGCTAACCAGTTGGTATGAGATAATTAATCGGAGGCTCATTACTAGGGACACTGATGTAAGGAGTCTGATTCTCATTCTCTGAGCTATCATTAACTGTTTGTGTCTTCATCTAGGAGTGGTACTGCCCTGGTAAGTTTTATGAGAACTTAACACAAGCTAGAGTCATCAAAGAGGCAAGAGATCCAATTGAGAAAATACTTACATAAGATCAGGCTGTATGCAAGCATGGTAAGTATTTTCATAGTAACCAATGTGGGAGGACTCAGTTCATTGTGGAAAGGCCATCTCTGGATGATGGTCTTTGTTGGATCTGTAAGAGAACAGGCTGAGCAAACCACACTAGCAAGCCAGTATGCAACACTACTCCATGGCATACACATCATCTGTGCCTGCTTCCAAATTACTACCTATTAAGTTTCTGTCCTCAGTTCTTTCAGTGATGAGCTATGGATGTAAAAGCAAGCATAAGCCAAATAAACCTGTTCATCACCAACTTGCATTTCGAAGTGGTATTTATTATAGCAATAGTAACCCCAAGATAGGTGACTTCTGAAAATTCATCATTCTATGTTGGCATACCAATAGCTATTATCATTGTTCAGGACTAATTCCAGGTTCTAAACGATCAAATCCTATACATGTATAAAATATAATAATAAAACATGAGTTTATATAATTGATATATGCAATGAAATGGAAAAACCAATTCTAATAAGAAAGCAATAAGGTATTGATCAAAGAAATGTTAGAATCCCTCATGACAGACAATAATTTCTACAACTCCATGCCCTGTATCTTGATCACATACCATGTGGTCTGAGGTAAAGTACCAAGGGCTTTATCATCTCTATCTTTGCTGTTTCTAACTGCCCTGGTCATACCCTTGAACAAATTTTAAACATCACTTTATTCTTCTCTTCTCAAAATTTGATAATATTTCTGGGGTCAAAATTGAAGTTTCTGGCCCCTTCCACCCTGTCTTTTAATCAAGGATGGACTGCTAGCTAGTCTGCTCCCTGGAAGATACCATATCCTGAGACATTCCATAAGATCTGCTGCACTCAGAGAATTTGGTAAGAACCTTCCACAAATCCCACAGATGTTGTTAGAAGCCCACTGGACTAGGGAGCCCATCATCCCCCTGCCTGCTGAATAACACTCCCCTTCAGTCTGGACCAGAAAAGGAAATCCTTTCGTCACATGATAATCAAAACACTAAGCACACAGAACAAAGAAAGAATATTAAAAGCTGCAAGGGAAAATGGCCAAGTAACATATAAAGAATTACACCAGACTTCTCAAACAGAGATTATGAAAGCCAGAATAGCCTGGTCAGAGGTCATGCAGACTCTTAAGAGAACACAAATGCCAGCCCTGGCTACTATACTCAGCAAAACTCTAACATAAACATCTCCTAACCAACAACTCTAAATCAACATAGATGGGGAAACCAAAACATTTCAGGACAAAATGAAATTTAAACAGTATCTATCTACCAATCTAACCCTACAGAGGATCCTAGAAGGAAAACAACACAAGGAAGGTACCTATACCAAACAAAAGACAAGATATTAAGCATCTCACAACAAAGCCAAAAGGAGAGAACACAAGCACATAAAGCCACCTAAAAAAATATAATGGGAATCAACAGTCATCTATCTTTAATATCTCTCAATATTAATGGAGTCAACTCACCTTTTAAAAGACATAAGCTAACAGAAATAGATATGAAAACAAGATCTAGCATTTTGCTGCACACAAGAAACACATTTACATAACAAAGACAATATCTCAGA
This sequence comes from Hylomyscus alleni, assembly GCA_019843855.1. Classification (NCBI taxonomy): domain Eukaryota; kingdom Metazoa; phylum Chordata; class Mammalia; order Rodentia; family Muridae; genus Hylomyscus; species Hylomyscus alleni. Next base: position 8,655 of record JADRCC010161899.1, on the reverse strand, counting down.
GTAAAAGGATGGAAAAGGGACTTTCAAAAAAAGGTTCCCAGGAACAAAGCTGGAGTTGCCTTACTAATATCCAATAAAACAAACTTTTAATAATAATAATCAAGCATGATGAATAAAGACACTTCATATTCATCAAAGGGATAATCCAAGAAGAGAAAGTCTGAATTCTGAACATCTATGTCCCAAATGCAAGGGCACTCACATTTGTAAAAGAAACTTTACTAAGGCTCAAAACACACATTGAACTACACACAATAATACTGGGAGACTTCAACATCCCACTCTCATCAATGGACAGGCCATTGAAACAGGAATTAAACAGAAACACAATGAAGTTAATAGAGGTTATGAAACAAACGGATTTAACAGTTATCTACAGAACATTTCACCCTAAAACAAAAGAATACACCTTCTTCTCAGCACTACATGTATCTTCTCCAAAATTGACCCTGTAATTGGTCACAAGACAACCCTCAAACTATACAAGGAGATTGAAACAATCCCATGAATCCTATCAGATCACTATGGCCTAAGGCTGGTCTTCAATATCAGCAAAATCTACATCAAGTCCATATACATGTGGAAACTGAACAACTGTCTACTCAATGATATCTTGGTCAGGGAAAAAAGAAAGAAAGAAGTTCAAGACTTCCTGGAATTTAATGAAAATGTTGACACATCATGCCCAAACTTGCATGACACAATGAAAGCAGTACTAAGAGGAAAATTCATAGAAACTAGAGAGATCTTACATTACCAACTTAACAGTACATCTGAGATCTCCAGAACAAAAAGAAGCAAACCCATCCTAGAGGAGTAGACAGCAAGAAATAGTCAAACTCAGGGCCAAATCAACCAAATACAAACAAAGAGAAAAATCAAAGAATCAACAAAACCAAAAGCTGGTTCTTTGAGAGAATCAACAAAACAAATAAAACCTTACCTAAACTAACTAAAGGACCCAGAGACAGTATCCAAATTAACAAAATCAGAAAAGAAAAGGGAAACAAGACAACAGAAATGAAGGAAATTAAAAAAGAAAACATCAGATCCTACTACAAAAGGCTATATTCAACAGAACAGGAAAATCTAGATGAAATGGGTGGTTTTCTAGACAGAGACCACATTAAATCAGGATCAGATAAACCATCTAAACAATACCATAATCCCTAAAGAAATAGAAGCAGTCATTAAATGTCCTGTGACCACAAAAATGCTCAGGACCAGAAGGGTTTAGTACAGAATACTATCAGACCTTCAAAGAACACCTGATACCAATATTCCTCAAACTATCCCATAAAATATAAACAGATGGAGCATTAAGTATGAAGTCACAATTACTCTGATACCTAAACTACACAAGGACTCAACCAAAAAAGGAACTTCAGACTAATCTTGCTTATGAATATTGATACAAAAATACTCTGTAAAATTCTTGCAAACTGAATCCAAAAACACATCAAAACCATCATTCATTCCAGTGATGCAAGGTTAGTTCACTATATGAAAATCTATTAACTTAATCCACTATATAATCAAACTCAAAGGAAAAAACACATGAACATTTCCTTAGATGCAGAAAAAGCATACGACAAAATACAACACCCCTTCATGTTAAAAGTATTAAAGAGATCAGGAATTCAAGGCCCATACCTAAATACAATAAAAGAAATATACAGCAAACCAACAGCCAATATCAAATTAAATGGAGAGATACTTGAAGCAATTTCACTAAAATCTGGGACAAGACAAGGATGCCCACTCTCCCCATATCTATTTAATATAGTATTTGATATGCTAATTAGAACAATAAGACAACAAAAAGAAATCAAGGGGGCACAAATTGATAAAGAAAAAATAAATTGTCACTATTTGCTGATGATATGATAGTATACATAAGCGATCCCAAAAACTGTACCAGAGAACTTCTCCAGCTGATAAAAAGAAAAAAAAAAATGAGCAAAGTGGCCAGATATAGAATTAACTCAAATAAATAAGTAGGCTTCCTTTATACAAATGATAAACAGGCTGAGAAATAAATAACAAAATAACTCCCTTTACAATAGCCACAAGTAGTGTAAAATATCTTGAAGTAACTATAACTAAATAAATAAAATATCTGTATAGCAGTAACTTCAGGTCTCTCAAGAAAGAAACCTCAGAAACTGGAGAGATCTCCCATTCTCATGGATTGGCAGAATTAATGTAGTAAAAATGGCCAACCTACCAAAGGCAATCTACAGATTCAATGCAATCCCCATCAAAATCCAAACACAGTTCTTCAAAGACATGGAAAGGGCAATTCTCAAATTCATCTGGAAAGGCAAAAACCTCTAAATAATGAAAACAATTCATAACAATAAAAGAATGTCTGCAGGAATCACCATCCCTGACTTAAAGCTCTACTACAGAGCAATAGTGAAAAAAAATTGCATGGTATTCGTACAGAGACAGACACATTGATCAATGGAATAGAACTGAAGACCCAGAAATAAAACCACACACTTATGGATACTTGATCTTTGACAAAAAAGCCAACCATATACAATGGGGAAAAAAGCATCATCAATAAATGGTGCTGGTCTAACTAGCTGTCTGAAAGTAGAAAAATGAAAATATGCCCATATTTGTCACCTTGCACAAAGCTCAAGTCCAAATGGATCAAGGACCTCAACATGAAACCAGATACACTGAATCTAATAGAAAAGAAAATGGGAAAGATCCTTGAACTCATTGGTACAGGGAAAAAAATTTATAAACAGAACTCCAATGTCTCAAGCTCTAATATCAAGAATTGACATAAGGAACTTCATAAAACTGGAAAGTTTTTGTAAGGCAAAGGATAGTCAATAAGACAAACTAGCAATCTACAAATTGGGAAAAAAAATCTTCACTAAACCAACATCTGATAGAGGGATAATATCCAAAATATATAAAGAACTCAAGAAGCTAACAACCAAAAACCCAAACAACCCAGTCAAAAAATGGGGTATAGAACTAAACTGAGAATTCACAATAGAAGAATATGGCATGGCTTAGAAACACCTAAAGAAATGTCCAAAGGCCTTAGTGATCAGAGAAATGCAAATCAAAATGACCCTGAGATTTTTCTACTTTCTAGCAATCAGAATCACTAAGATCAAAACCTCAGGTGACAAAACATGTCGGTGAGGATATGGAGGAAGAGGAACACTCCTCCATTGTTGGTAGGAGTACAAACTGGTACAACCACTCTAGAAATCAATCTGGAGGCTCCTTAGAAAATTGGAAATAGATCTACCTGAAGACCCAGGTATACAACTCTTGGGAATATACCCAAAAGATATCCCACCATGCCACAGGGGCACATGTTCAACTATGTTCATAGCAGTCTTATTTATAATAGTCAAAAACTAGAAATTACCCAAATGTCCCAAAACAGAAGAGTAGATGTAGAAAATGTAATTCATTTACACAATGGAATACTAGTCAGCTATTAAGAAAGAGGACATATTGAGTTTTGCAAGCAAATGTATGGAACTAGAAAATATCCTCTTAAGAGATGTAACCCAGGCCCAAAAGGACATGTGCAGTATGTACTCACTAATAAATGGATATTAGCTAAGAAAAAAAAGTACATACTACCCAAGATACAATCCACAGAACTCAAGAAGGTCAACATGCTGAGGGGCCCAAGTGAGGAGCAACCATAATGGGGAAGGAGGGAAGTCCTTAGGAGGGAAGGGAATTGGAGGGGGCTGAGAATGGAGCATGATTTAGTATTGGGTTGGGGAAAAGGACTGAAGCCCTGAGGGCCAGCATAAAGAATAGAAACAGATAATTTAGGGAGGTAGAATGTTGCGGGGACACTCCAGAATGCACCAGAGACCTGAGAGTTGAGGGAATCTCAGCACTCAAAGGCAGGGACCCTAGATGACATGTCTTACAATATTTTTCTCTCCTTTGGCTTTCTAAGACCAGAGCAACCAGGAGGCACAGGCCTCAGAAGCAGGAGAGCAGCTGGGACAGGGTCCTTCTTGCATCCATCTACACACAGGAGGGAAGGCTGATCCACAGCCCTCTGTGCATGGGTCTTACCAGGAGAGAGCTGATCTCCCAGGAGTGCTAACACAGGATTACAGACTCAGAAAAGGAACAAGTTCCAGCCAGAGACAGCAAGAACATCTAACACCAGAGATTATCTGATAGCAAAAGGCAAACACAAGAATCTTCCCAACAAAAACCATGACTACTTGGCATCATCAGAACCCAGTACTCCCATGACAGCAAGTCCTGGATACCTCAACACACTGGAAAAGCAAGATTTGGATCTAAAATCATATCTCATGATGGTGATAGAGGAATTTAAGAAGGACATAAATAACTCCCTTAAAGAAATACAGGAGAACACAGGTAAACAGGTACAGGCCCTTAAAGAGGAAACACAAAAAACCCTTAAAGAATTACAGGAAAAAAAACAACTAAACAAGTGAAGGAATCGAACAAACCCATCTAGGATCTAAAATTGGAAGTAGAAACAATTAAGAAATCACAAATAGGGAAAACTCTGGGGATAAAAAACTTAGGAAAGAAGTCAAGAGACATAGATGCAAGCATCACCAACAGAATACAAGGGATAGAAGAGAGAATCTCAGGTGTAGAAGATACCATAGAAAACACTGAAACAACAGTCAAAGATCAAAATGCAAAAAGATCCTAACCCAAAACATCCAGGAAATCCAGGATACAATGAGAAGACCAAACCTAAGGATGATTGGTACAGAAGAGACTGAAGACTTCCAACATAAAGGACCAGCAAATACCTTCAACAAAATTATAGAAGAAAACTTCCCTAGCCTAGAGATGCCCATGAATCATACAAGAAGCCTACAGAACACCAAATAGTTTGGACCAGAAAAGAAATTCCTCCTGTCACATAGTAATCAAACCACCAAATGCACAAAAAAGAGAAAGAATATTAAAAGCAGTGAGGGAAAAAGGTCAAGTAAAATACAAAGGCAGACCTATCAGAATTATACCAGACTTCTCACCAGAGACTATGAAAAACTGAAGATCCTGGGCTGATGTCATACAGACCCTAAGAGAACACTAATGCCAGCCCAGGCTACTATACCCAGCAAAACTCTCAATTACCATAGATGGAGAAACCAAGGTAGTCCATGACAAAACCAAATTTGTGCAATATTGTCCCACAAATCCAGCCCTTCAAATGATAATAAATGAAAAACTATAACACAAGGAGGGAAACTGCATTCTAGAAAAAGCAAGAAAGTAATCTTCCAATAAAACAAAAAGAAGATAGCCACATGAACAGAATTCCAGATCTAACAATAAAAATAACAGGAAGCAACCATCAATTACTTTTCCTTGATATCTATTATTATCAATAGACTCAATTCCCCAATAAAAAGACATAGACTAACAGACTGACTACTTAAACAGGACCCAACATTTTACTGCATATAGGAAACCTACCTCTGTGACAAAGACAGACACTACCTTAGAATAAAAGGCTGGAAAACAATTTTCCAATAAACGAGCTGGATTAGCCATTCTAATATCAAATAAAATCAACTTTCAACCTAAAGTGATCAGAAAAGATAAGGAGGAACACTTCATACTCATCAAAGGTAAAAATCTAACAAGATGAACTCTCAATTCTGAACCTCTGTGCTCCAAATGCAAGGGCATCTTCATTCATAAAAAAAAAAAAAAAAAAAAAAAAACTTTACAAAAGCTCATATTACACCACAAACAATAACAGTGGGAGACATCAACATTCCACTCTGCAATGGACAGATCATGGAAACAGAAACTAAACAGAGATACAGTGAAAGTAACAGAAGTTTTGAACCAAATAGATTTAACAGATATCTACAGAATATTTCATCCTAAAATAAAAGAATATATATTCTTCTCAGTACCTCATGATACCTTCTCCAAAATTGACCATATAATAGATCAAAAAAAAAAAAAAAAACCCAGGCTACAACAAAAACAAGAAGATTGAAATAATTCCTTGCATCCTATCATATCACCATGGACTAAGTCTGGTCCTCAATAAAAACATAAATAATAGAAAGCAAACATACATGTAAAAGCTAAACAACACTCTACTCAATAACTTGGACAAGGAAGAAAGAAAGAAAGAAAGAAAGAAAGAAAGAAAGAAAGAAAGAAAGGAAAGAAGGAAGGAAGGAAGGAAGAAAGAAAGAAAGAAAGAAAGAAAGAAAGAAAGAAAGAAAGAAAGAAAGAAAGAAAGAAAGAAATTAAAGACTTTTTAGAGTTTAATGAAAATGAATCCACAACATACCGAAACTTATGGGACACAATGAAAGCAGTCATAAGAGGAAAACTCATAGCTCAGAGTGCCTCCAAAAAGAAACTGGAGACAGCATACACCATAAATTTAACAGCACACCTGAAAGCTCAAGAAAAAAAAAGAAGCAAATTTACCCAAGAGGAGTCAAAGGCAGGAAATAATCAAACTCAGGGCTGAAATCAACCAAGTGGAAACAAAAAACTATATAAAGAATCAACCAGATTCTTTGAGAAAATCAACAAGATAGATAAAACCTTAGCCATAGTAACTAGAGGGCACAGAGACAGTATCCTAATTAACAAAATCAGAAATGAAAAGAGAGACAGAACAACAGAAACTGAGGAAATCCAAAAAATCATCAGATCCTACTACAAAAGCCTATACTCAACAAAACTGGAAAACCTAGATGAAATGGACAATTTTCTAGCTATGTACCAGGTACCAAAGTTAAATCAAGATCAGATAAACAATCTAAACAGTCTGATATCTGCTAATGAAATAGAAACAGTCATTAACAGGCTCCCAACCAAAAAAAGCCCAGGACCAGATGAGTTTAGTGCAAAGTTTTATCAGACTTTCAAAGAAGATCTAATACCAACACTCCTCAAACTATTCCACAAAATAGAAACAGAAGGTACTCTACCCAATTCATTCTATGAAGCCACAATTACTCTGATACATAAACCACACAAAGACCTAACAAAGAAAACTTCAATTTCCCTTATGAATATCGATGGAAAAATACTCAATAAAATTCTTGCCAACCAAATCCAAGAACACATCAAAACATCATGACCAAGTAGGCTTCATCCCAGGGATGCAAGGATGGTTAAAAATACAGAAATCCATCAATGTAACCCACTACATAAACAAACTCAAAGAAAAAAAAAAAACATGATCATCTCATTAGATGCTGAGAATGCATTTGACAAAATCCAGCACTCCTTCATGATAAAAGTCTTAGAATGATCAACAATTCAAGGCTCGTACTTAAACATATATATAATATATATATATATATATATATATATATATATATATATATATATATATATTATATATAGCAAACTAGTAGCCAACATCAAACTAAATGGAGAGAAACTTGAAGCAATCCCACTAAAATCAGGAACTAGACAAGGTTGCCCAATCTCTCCTTACCTATTCAATATTGTACTTGAAATCCAAGCCAGAATAATTAGACAACAAAAGGAGATCAAAGGGATAAAAATTGGAAGGGAATAATCAAATTATCACTATTTGCTGATGATATGATAGTATATGTAAGTGACCACAAAAATTCCACCAGAGAACTCCTAAACCCAATAAAGAACTTCAGCAAAGTAGCCTTATATAAAATAAAGTCTAGCAAGTCAGTGGCCTTCTTCTCTACAAAGGATATACAGGCTGCGAAAGAAATTAGGGAAACATCACCCTTCACAATAGTCACAAATAATATAAAATACCTTGATGTGACTCTAACTAAGCAAGTGAAACATCTGTATGACAGGAACTTCAAATCTCAGAAGATGGAAAGATCTCCCATGTTCATGGATTTGCAGGATTAATATAGTAAAAATGCCCACCTAACGAAAGCAAGCTACAGATTCAATGCAATCCCCATCAAAATTCCAACTCAATTCTTCACAGAGTTATAAAGATCAATTTGCAAATTCATCTGGAATAACAAAAAACCCAGGATAGCCAAAACTATTCTCAACAATATAGGAACCTCTGGTGGAATCACCATCCCGGACTTTAAGTTGTACTATAGAGCAATTGTGATAAAAACTGCAAGGTATTGGTATAGTGACAGGCAGGTAGATCAACGGAACAGAAATGAAGACCCAGAAATGAACCCACGCACCTATGGTCACTTGATCTTTGACAAAGGAGCTAAAACCGTCCAATGGAAAAAAGACAGCATTTTCAACAAATGGTGCTGGCTCAACTAGCAGTTAGCATGTAGAAGAATGGAAATTGACCCATTCTTATCTCCTTGTACAAAGCCGAAGTCCAAGTGGATCAGGGACTTCGACATCAAACCAGATACACTGAAACTAATAGAAAAGAAGGTGGGGAAGTAACTCGAGCAAATAGGCACAGGGGAAAATTTCCTGAACAGAACGCCAATAGCTTATGCTCTAAGATCAAGAACTGACAAATGAGACCTCATAAAGTTGCAAAGCTTTTGTAAGGCAAAAGACACTGTCAATAGGACAAAATGGCAACCAACAAATTGGGAAAAGATCTTTACCAATCCTATATCTGATAGAGGGCTAATATCCAATGTATACAAAGAACTCAAGAAGTTAGACTCCAGAGAACCAAATAAC
>JADRCC010161880.1:0-13390 GCA_019843855.1 Hylomyscus alleni | reverse complement strand
CAGCACAGAGAATCCCAAGGACTAGTCCTTCATAGCCAGCCCCACATAGCACATGCACACGACCCCTATGCCCAGCCAATAGAATGGTACTTCAGGAATCTTATTTTTACATTCAGAACTCCTGCCTGGTCCTTTCTGTGTCCCAGTTCTCCCTTATTTCTCTCACCTGTCATTTTGTTCCCAGAGTGTATCAAGCACTTTCCTAACAAATGCTTTGAGATCCCTGTTCACTAATTCATCGTCTTCGTCATTTCAGAGTCAGCCTGATTTTCCCTCTGGTTGAGGGTCATATTTTCCACTTGCACGTGTCTGGAAATGTATCACTGGCTGCAATACATTGTGAGTTTCATGGTTTGGAATGCTAGATTTTGTTCTATTCTAAGACAAGTGTTAGAAGTTTTCTGGCTGCAGTGCAGTTCCACAGTTGCACATCAGCATTAAGCCTGCTAGCACTGAGTTCCAGCTTTCCACTACCTCTAGCATAGCCTGTTTGGTGGTACAGTATGGCCTGAGATCTCTCTTGTGCTTGTGTGTGAGGAGGGGCTGGTGGGACCCCACCTGACCTTCTGTGAATAGCCGTGATTCATTCTGCTCACAGCTCCTGGAGGCTCTTTGTCCAATCTTGCATGGACCTTGTCTTCAGCCAAAGACCATTGGCCCTCAGCAAAATCTGGAGCTCTTTTTCTGCGTAGACCCCAAGTTCCTACCTTCGATACTTGGGCTTATTCAGAATCAGATAGGGCATGGGTCTCAGCTTTCCAGTTGGGAAGCTACTGTTACTTGATGACAGTCTGGCTGCAGGTCTAAAGATCTCAAGCCCCAATACTGGAGTCTAGGGCCTGGAGGCTGCTGTGTTACAAATTGACCCAAGTCCAGTATATGGTCGGGATAGGGGGTAGGGGTCCATGCTGAATACTGAATTATACACTCAAGCAGGCTGTGGCAGGAGGGGGCCACCTTTTACGACTCTCAGAACCCCATTTCTTCATGTTGCTTGTAGCTTCACTTGGTATACGCAGGATGACAGTTGCCATTGCATCTCAAGCTCCCAGTGGGACCTTAGTGAAGCCACCACAGCCAGCTTGCACACAGCCGGTAGGGGGATGACTTGTTTGTAGTGACAGTGAGCCAGGGCTGAAGGGAAGCCAGCTTGCCGATCCTGGTGAAGGTCCTAGGAGACCAAGATCATGGCTAGATTTTTAAGGAGAGATGGTATTGAGTCTACACCCTTGCCTAAGCCTCCACACAGTAATCCAGACCAGCTCTTCCACACTGTCAAGTTAAACCCGCGGAGGGGTCTTTCCACACCTGCTTTTCAGGCTGTTGTGCTTCCGCAAGCAGTTCTGTTTCTGGGAGTTTATCCTAAGCACATAGCAAGGGGAGGCTGTAAGGTGGAAAGAGAAGGAGCAGGGCTCAGCCGCACAGGCCGCCCGCACTGGGGTGGGCAGATGAGTCGTCTAGGGACTCAGGCACAGGACCCACTCCAGAGTTGGGAGGCTGTGTGTGGCAGTGTGGGGGAGGGGACGGGTTCTTACTCTGTGGATGGAATAGTTGTATGCTCCGGGCAAGTAACTTAGTCCCTAGGAAAACAGAGGTGCCTGCCATCCTGTAGCATCGAAGAAGTACAGCAGAGTGACCTCACTTCTGTCTCCAGCTGCCCGGGGCCCTCCCTAGAGGCAGCTGGATCTTGGGCTTCCTTTGCAACCTCCCAAAGAACTAATTGTTGGTTTAGGTTCAGCATGGCCTCCAGCCTACAGACAATCACAGTTAGATACTGGGAACTTAGGGGCGCTTTTATGTATGTTCAAGTGCTGTGCTTTCTCCCTGAACCTGAGGACAGAGCACCCCTCACTGGACTTTATAGGCTAATTAAATGCCTCTAAGAATTCCAGAGAGTGGCTTTTGTGAAGCAGTTAGGAGACATTGGTGAGGCTCAGCAGGTCCGTAGTCTTCAGCTAGTTTTTACTTGCTCTAGTTTAAAATTCAGGACACTGGGGTTTGAAAGTCCCTGGACATGCTGGCCACCTGGCCTCAGTAACTTCACTTGGATTGCACAAGATGACAGTTGCCACTGCCTCTCAAGCTCCCAACTGTACCTTGGTGAAGCTGCATAGCCAGCTTGCACACAGTAGGTAGGGGATGCCTTGTGTGTAAGGACAGACAGTGTAGATATAATCCTCTGAAGGATGTGTGTGTTCTGTTCATCAGACATAATTGTGGGATTGGTTCAACAAATGAGAAGTGAGCTCTTCAGCTGGAAGCAGTTGGAGAAGCCCTGTGTGTCAGTGGCTGTTCTGCCCGGGCTTCTCGCAAACACTAGACCTGTGCACCTTGCCTGAGGCCATTCCAGACTCACCTCCTTCTCTTCAGGAAAGCCTCTTGCTGCTACCTCTGCCCTCATGCAGTGTACTGATAGGCAGCTCGAGGGGCTGTGTGGCGCATCTTTATGCTTCACAGGCCCCTATCTCTCACATCGTCTGTCTGGAGTTCTTTCTGAGCTCTATGGCTGTGCATATCTGGGCTCTTGTCTGTGCTGTCAGCTAGGGAAGGACAAAGCTGCTGGCAGAGGGAGGCTGAGCTCCCATCCTCTCAGCCCAGTGACAGCTCCAGGGACCTCTTCCATGGTTTCCTTGCTTCCAAAGTAGTTTCTTGCCAACGTTTCTTTAGGCCTGGGTGTTTCAGTGGCTTCCCAAGGCCTAACCTTGTCCACGTCCTCCATGCCCACAGCCCTTTGCTGTCTCCCTCACCTGCCTGCACTTCCTGGGTGTGTTAATGCACACTCCCTTTTATGCACTCTTTCCAAACCAAGGCCCTGGGGACCACAGCCTCTTTTTTTATTTTTTATTTTTTGTGTGTTTTTCTTTTTGTTTTCGTTTGTTTATTTGTTTCCTTCTAAAAAGGGAAAAAATAAACTCAGTAGAGAACAGGAAACCACAGTACGTATCTCTGAATACATGGTTACCCACACAACAAACTACTGAAACTCAGAAAGATGATCTGAAGTAGTTACAATAATGAATTCTGAAAAAAAAATCTCCTCCAAAAAGGTTCAGATCAATATATTTCAAAATAAGCCATCACCTGAAAAACTTTAAAAGATTTTTCTTAGGTTCCTAAATTAATATTAGCTAAGATACCAAAATGAAATTAGTTCCTCAAATATTTTGAATATTGGTGATCCAGTGGGAGCCATCAGTTAATAAATATAGAAATTGATGAGTAAGTCAATAACTTTCTTTCTTAAAACTTTTTATTGATTCTTCGTGAGTTTTGCATCATGTACCGCAGTCCCACTCATCTCCTTTTGTATACCCACCCTTCACCCTTGCAGCCTCCCCCGAAAATAAAACACTCAACCAAACAACAAAAAAGCATAGAAAACATTTTATCGTGGAAGCTATAGTGTGTCTGTTTGTCCATACATCTTCACTTTTAAGTATTCACTGCAGAGAGTCAGTGGTCTCAGGAGAGCTGGTCCTGCCACTCGTCCCGTGAGGTGATGTGGGGGTGGGGTGACGCCTGGTCCCTTTTGCCCTTCACCATCTGCAGCATTAGGAAGAACTGACCCTGGAGTCATGAAAGTGGGAGAGCTTGCCCTGTTCCCTCACTGACAGTAGCACTGGCGGGAAGGGGAAATTAAACTGTAACTCCCTTGGGCAATACAGTGGAGCTGGCCCTGCTGGTGAAGGCACTAGTGAGCCAGCCCCTCACAGGCTGCAGCACTTGGGAGAGTCGAGCCTTGACTGGGCAGCACAGTAGAGCTGGCTGTGCTGGGGAGCTGGCCCCAAAGGCCTGAGAGCAGAAAAACTGACCCTGCCTCCTGCCAGTGGTGGCATTAGGTGGCCTAGCCAGAGCAGTGCTGGAGCGCTCTCTTGGGTGGTGGGAATAAAAGGGAGTTGATGGGCTGACCAAGCCCAGATTCAGGCACTGAGTTCACCCATTCCAAAATCCATATCATCTGCAATTGGTGGGAGTGCATGGAAAGGCCATCCTGGTGTTCCAAAGCTGCAGGATCTCCATAACATAAGATGATAGCAGGATAACCAGGAGGAGTCCTGATGAGTCCATATGGATGGTCACAGAAGCCAGGGAGGTCAGACTGTGGTCTTTTAGTAATGAGTCCATCACTGGTTCCCAAAGCTGACACTGTCTCCATTTACACTAGTCAAGCAGGCAGTCATGACTGAGAACAGGCATTTTCTAGGCCCTGCCTCCTCCACCAGTTATCACTGGGTACCACTGGTTTCTTGTCCCTCCTGCTTATCATACAAAATAGAAGAACCAGCTAGGGGTCTGTCTCCATCTGGATCTCTGTCCTGGACAGGACAGCTGTGGGCAAGGCTGCTTCATTACGATGTCCCTGGTACTGGATGGGCAGTAGCTAACCAACTCTGAGGGTGGAAGAGTGGTCTTTACCCTAAACAGTGTTTAATGTCTTCCCCAACAGCTGCCAGGACGCAAGTATGCCCCTGGATACAATGCCGAAGTGGGTGACAAGTGGATCTGGCTGAAGTGAATGGTCCCCTCTGCCCAGCTGTGTCACGGCCATGAAGATGTCTGCTCTGCCCAACTCTATGTACTCCATCCAGAACTTTACAAGACAACAGGAAAAAAGCAAGTGATCAAGAAATTGCCAGAAAAAAAAAAAAGATCTAACAAAAAAAAGAGTCTGGCCCATGCCTAGTCAGAGTTGAAAGAATCAGCTTCCATTGAAAAGGTTCTGGAACCTTCTAGTCTTGTTTTGGAATCATCTGGGGAAAAAACAAAACAAAGTTGGTCTTCTGAAAGCTCAGCTCCCACTGGAAGCCCCGTGTCCCAGTGCTGTTTCCTTGAGCCCTCCCAACTTGAAGAAATAAAGCCGGCTCTGTAGCCCCTCCTCCTGTGTGTGCATGGCACACTTGTGCCTGGTGGGTAAGGATGCCCAGCCCTGTGTCCCCCAGCACCCCTCCTTGCAGTTTGGGTCTCTCACATACTGTTGAAGTGTTTTTCTCAAGCATTTGCTCTTTTAACAGCACATTAGAGCAAAAAGAGAAAGAAGAATGACCACAGACTAGCAGGACCATGTCTTAGAGCAGGCTCACTTCTCTGCCGCCCTCAGGGCCTCCGTGCTCTTATCTCTGAAGAGCAAGCTGAGCATAGAATATGGGTACAGATGCTGTTATCCAAAATGAGGGTGCCAGTCCCAAGTGAAAAGAGCAGTGGCATCTTATTGTTCCCCTGTATCAGGACCTGGGGGAAGAGCCCTTATGAGTTGGTGTCAGTCTGCATTGCTGTTCGGGAGTCCCTTTAAGTTGTCTGTCCTAAGCTGTGAGTTTGTACTGTGACCCCTGCTGTGGCTGCTCCGAGCACCTGTAACTTACATTTAACTTAATTAAAACTTAATGAAATTTGGCACTGAGTTCCCTAGTAGCACTGGGCTCCGTTCAGGCACGCACAGAACATGGTTGGGGAGCAGGTCAATATTAGACAGTACAGAAGAGAACACTTGAATCTTCAGAAAAGCTGGCCTTACTGCTCCTGCTGCCTGCCTGCCTGCTGCCTCTCCCTCCCCTTCTGAAGTGGGCCAGCCTTGGAATTCTGTGGTTTGAATGTCAAAGAGAAAGAAAGCACCTTTATTTTGGCTCTACCCTCTGTCCCTGGCTGGATGGCACTGCCCCCCAAAGGCCCACATAGCAGGCATGCAACGTTGTCAGCAGTAGGCATTGAGCCACTGCCCAGAGACCTCAGCCATGGTGGCTAGCACGTCAGCACAGACTCAGTCCTTGAGTCCACCTGCGTGTTTCTTTCCCTGGTGGCTCTACTCCCTGGGTATAGTGTGACACTTGTAATTTGTGTTGCTACAGGAGTCCCTGTGCCCATTTCCTGTGTTCCCTCTCTGTTAGGCAGAGGAAGATGAGTATTCTCTTCCAACCTCCAGGACAAAGCCCCTGACAGGATGCTGGTAGATACTTTGGTCTGGTTTCAATGTAGTACCTCATCAGTCTCACCAAAATACCCACTGCCCTTTAAGAACATGGATCAGGGCTGAAATATAACCATGCACTTTGAGTAGCCCACATTGGCAGCCTCCAAACTTTGAGGATCAGGAATGGAGCGCTGTCTCAAAACTGGTTCTGTGTGTTTTCTGTTGACAGAGGAAGTCCTCACGGACTTCCAGCTCTAGTGGTTTCCTCCCACTTCAGCAGAGCTAGGCTCAGCCTGCAGCCTGGTGGCAACTGGCATGCTCCCCAGGTATCTGACCGCTGCCAAATGCAACCAACCACACAGCCATGGTGCTACGGCAAATAGCCACTCACCAGGCAAAGCAGTTCAGTGAGGGCAGCATGTGACTGGGTGGCCACTTCAGGAAGAAGGGTACCAGGAGGCCCAAAGACCTGCAGTCAGGCTTCACTTTGTAACCATGTGGCTGAGCAGTGCAACAGGAATGAACAATGTTCTCTTGCTTTACACAGGCCCCTCTTCTAAAGCCTGCTGCCTCCTAATTGCTTGGAAACATCCTGTGTTCTGTTTACCAAATTGGACTTCTAGATTGGCTGTGAGCAGTCTGTGCTGGCACCAAGGAGACAGGCCTGCCCTGGGGCTGATCAGCAAGGTTAGGGTTGTAGCACCAGGCTACAAGGGCTTTGAAGAGAGACAGCTCAGAGCTGGGTGAATGGGAGGAAGAGTCTGAGTCACCCTGGGCTTTTCATCGAATATAAAGCCAGCCCCTGAGGGCAGTGCTTGTGCCAGGACCTCAGCCCTCAGGTCCTTTCTTCCTGTTGGGTTTATTTGGAGGGAGGCTCATCTGAAAGCAGGCAAACCCAGGATTAGACTGTGACCAGAATTTGAGGGAAAATACCCTTTTCAGCTACATAGCCCTGCACTTCCTGTCAGGAGGCCCAAGCTGTGAATTTTGGTGTGTCCTGTTCTCTCTGGAATTCTCACCAGACACCCTAGAACCGGAGATTTCCAGTATGGGTGTACCGCAAGGGATCTTCAAAGCAGGATAGCATTGGTACCCATAAGCAGTTGGCTTTTACTACATTTCTTAGTATTCTGACAGGATGTCAAACAAATCTTTCACACCTGCATTTTCCTAGAAAGGGGTGGTGCCCCTTTTTTCATGCTGTGTAGTTTGAAAGCAGAGGGTCCCTGTATTGCTGCCAAACTCAGTAGCCTCATGGCAGAGTAAATGGATGGGGCCCAGAGCCAGGGCATTCCAGGGGTGGGAGCATAGTCCAGTGGGGTATGAATGGGGCTCAGCCAGCAGGTCAATGGCAAGAAATGAAAATGTGCCACCTTAGAGCCAACCTGGAGCCAACCTGGGAACCAGATTGAAACACACCCACTGGCTTCCCTCCTTACAATGCCAGGGGGCTCAGCCCAGCAGATGGTGAGATTCAAATGTGGGGATTCTCCATCTCCGACATCCCTAGCACTCCCTGCATGCACCCTTCCTTCAGTCTTCGCCACCGCCTGCAGGGAAGTGGAGGATCAGCTTCCAGTCGAAGCTGTCTGTGCATGTAGGCCACCCCTTGCCTGCAGGAGGCACAGGGAGTCCACATGGCTAGCATCTGCCGGGCTCCATCCTTCAGTCTGACCTTTAGAGGCTCAGGTTGCTCAAAGTACAACGGAGCAGTAGGAAGGTGAGGGGTGAGGCGGAGCTAGAGAAAGCTTCCTTGTGGGTAAGAGCTGGCCAAAAGAAGAAACAGCACTGATACAAGGGTGGTTATACAGGAAATGGGTGGTCACAGATGGTAGGGGCCCCCAGGTGCAAAGGTATGGCAAGTTGTGTGCACCTGCCCTTAACTGCCTCATCCTATAAGCCCTTCGTTGAAAGTTATTTTTGACAAGGGTCATTATGTTGACAACTTGTTAATCCACTGGTTGGTTCAGCTCCAACTTTCTCAGTGACCCAGCTGGAGAGAATAGCTGCCCCAGACCCTGTTACTGATGAAACCTAGGTAATGAAAGAAGGACTCTTCTTTGTGAGAGAGAAGAGTCTAAAGGCCACACTGGGGTGGGAGAGAAGCCTTACTGATCAGCATCACAGCCAACCTTCAGGCCCTGAGCTCTCACTCTTGGCATAAGTCAGGAGTAATTCCTTAAGGAGCTGTAGCCACAAAGAAGGAAGCTCCAGCATTCTTAGATACCCCTGGGCACCCAGCTGCTCGGCGGTCCCGTGTGATTTCTGTAGAGACCCGAATGTGGGTGGATATGCTGCCTGCTCTGCGCGCTGCGCCTTGGGAGGGACCAGGAGTCACTGCTGATAACCCCTACCTCCTTAGTGCTCACACATCGTGTATCTGAGCTCTTTAGAGTTGTTAGTGGGAGGTAAAAAGGTACCCCATCAGCCGGTACCCCATCAGCCATGGTACCTGAGCACAGGGCTCCCACCTAGGACCATTCTCCAGAGCCTGTTTTTGTTGGTAGTGGTGGTGGCTTGGTTTGTTTGTTTGTTTGTTTGTTTGTTTGAGACAAGGTTTCCCTGTGCAGCCTTGGCCATCCTAGAACTCATTCTATAGACCAGGCTGGCCTCAAACCGAGAGATCTACCTGCCTCTGCCTCCCCTTAGTGCTGGGATCAAAGGTGTGGACCACCACCGGCTCAGATTCATTTTTTTAAAGGCCATGTGAGTCATATTGCTACCCTGGGAGGTGAACTTAGCTGCAGCTAAGGATGAACAATTCCCTCTGGTTACTGCCCAGTGAGAAGTCTCTCTCTACAGTGTGGGTGTTCAGCCCTTGAATCCATCTCTTCAGGGGCTCTCGCTGCCATCAGTGGACTCTTGATTTCACACAGCACGTTCGGAGTCCTGAGACCTGTGGGCTGTGCAGTCTTGAGGACAGATCTTGAGAAGGTCTAGGTGTCCTGGCTGCTCAGCCTGGAGATAGGCTCTGGGCAAAGAGAATCTCAAAGTCTATACAATGAATTGGTCCCTGATGCCCAATGTGAGCTACAACTTGCTGTTTTCCCACAGCCCTGGATCTCTTGTGGCAGACACCTCTGCCCTCAGGATTCCCCATGCGGCTACCCAGCTACCAGCTGCCTGTTGTCAAGTCTCTGCAGCCCTGGGGTGCAGCAAGGGTGACCATGGTCACCCCTGATGTCAGTGCTCAGTGCTCCCTAAGACTAGGAGCCACCCCCTTTCACTAGTCTCCTTGGCCTAAAGTGAGTTTTTTGGCAGGGCTGGTTGGGAACCAGCAGCTGTTGAGGAAAAGGGACCATCTGGGAGAAGGGCGAGCTGGCTCAGGGAGCCATGGACAATAGTAGGGGAAATTACAGGAAATAGGAAGAAATGGCAGATCCGGGCCCTATTTCCAAGCTGCCAGGCTTTTTGAATATACATATAACAGGTATAATTACTTCTCTTCCTTTAAACACTTCCAGATCATCTTTTCCCTTTTTATAAACTGGCCAGCATCCCACCCTCTTGTCAGCAGTACTCAGGCCTCCTCTCCAGCCTTGGGGGCTCCCAGAAGCATCCAGACAGGGCCAGTGGGAAGCTAAGAGAACAGAGCCTTTGGGTTGCTACAACTATAGATGGCTCTGGCATGAACCGGGCAGGCAGAGCTACTGTCCTTCTCAGCTACCTCCAGGTGAGACCTGGCACTTGTCTCCAGGACACCATGGAGCTGCTATGGTTATGTGCCTACAGGTGTTTCAGGTTCAAAGCATCTGAGAAGTGGTTTTCTTTTCTTTTTTTTTTAGATTTATTTATTTATTTTATGTGTATGAGTACATTATAGCTGTATAGATGGCCATGAGCCATCATGTGGCTGCTGGGAATTGAACTCAGGACAGCCCGCTCACTCTGTAATACACTGTAGCTATCTTCAGACAGCACCAGAAGAGGGCATCAGATCTCATTATGGTTGGTTATGAGTCACCATGTGGTTGCTGGGATTTGAACTCAGGACCTTTGGAAGAACAGTCAGTGCTCTTACCCGCTGAGCCATCTCGCCAACCCCTGAGAAATGGTTTTCTAGGTATCTATGTCTTAGTGAGTGGGACCGGAGTGCTGATTGTCTCCTCTGAGTTCAGCTTTGACTTGAGCCGTATCACCAGTCTGTTGGTCAGTACAGACAAGAGGGCCTCTTGAATCCCACCTGCTCTCCCATCCCCCATCCATCCATTCAGACTCCAGGTCTAAGTCTTTTCATTGATTAAGCATGTACGTGACCAGACAGAAAGGCAGAGAATGAAGTGACCTACCTGAGGTTCTAATGTTACTGGTCTTAGGCTTCTCTACTTCCTGACTGCAGATGCAATGTGACCGTCAGCCCCAAGCTGTTGCCACCACACCTTCCCAGCCTTGACGGACTGTACTTGAACAGGAGCCAGAGAAAACCCTTCCTCTTTTGCTTACTTTTTTTTTTTTTTAAATTACAACAACAAGAAAGGCAACTAATACACCAAGTCTGGGTATTTCCTGTTTTACTCAGCGATGATGGGCTCTCTTTCAGGGAGACCAGAGGAAGAGGGATCCTGGGAGATTGGGACAGGGGCAAGGTACTATGTGCACTAAGCTGCATGGAGGCTAGGCTGCCTCCCTGTCCACTGCAGCTCTGACTTGTGAAGTCTTAATGCTGGAGTTAGTTTGAAGCCAGAGGAGGCCTCAAGTCTTAGGACCCCTCCCAATAGCAGGGGTGCTCACTTGAGGCTGGGGGATGTGCTATGCACAGAGGGAGAGAGATTGGAAGAGGCCTAGACCCTCAGATGCCTTAGAGCCCCTCCTCTCCTACTCTGGAACCACCTGGGTGTCACTTCCTGCTGTTACCAAGATGGAAGGGGACCAAGAGGGCTTCAGCAATACAGCCAGTAGGTGTCCTAAGTCCATGGTTGGGTTCCAGACTCCTAGCCTGTCTGTTGCCTGGAGTTTGCCCCCAAGATGTAAGATCTCGTTAAGGGTTCCTACTAGACTGTTCAAGGGCCTTTTTAATTGGACAAAAGGGGGCAATGTAGTAAGTTGGCCTAATGCTGCTTATATTCTAATGCTAATTTGGACCCCCCAAAACTGCCTCAAAGATGAGCGAGTTCGCACTTAAGACACTGAGGGACCCTGCCCCCAGTTAATTCTGATTGGTAAATAAAAAGGCCAGCAGCCAATAGCTGGGGAGAAGAGACATCGGCAGGGTTTAGGTGTCCCCAGCTTGAGACCACAAGGAAGAGGACAGAGGAGAGAGAAAGCTGCCATGGAAGAGGAAGAACATGCAGGAGGGAGAAGAGCCACAATGGGACTGCTGAGCCATAAACACTTGGATGTGCGGGTTGGCCAAATTGGAGTTAATAGCAGCCCAGACAGAACATAGAAATTATAAGTAGTAACTCAGAGTTATCAGTAGCAAAGTAGATTCTATCAGCATGGAGGGTAGGCAGCTGTCCAGCTATTGTGCTGCCTAAGGCATATTTCAAAATATAAAGACTGTTGTATCTTTCATCTGGGAACATATATGGTCAAAAATGGGAAAAAAAAAAAAAACCTGCGCAGGGATTTTTTAAAAATATTTTTGCTACATTAGACCTTGACAGAGCCACTGATGTGAGTCACGTGCCTTCTTGTCCTCCTGTCCTACACAGAACCTGGAAGGACAGATGACAGCTCTCTGTGACCTAACAGGATCTTAGAGCCCAGGGTACCCTGCAAATGTGACATTAGGGCTCAAGGCCATAGCTGCCATGTTAGACTTCGGGTACATCCAGGAGGCTTTGAATCCAGCTCTGGACTCTGATTGGCTACCACCCCTCAGCCTCATGAGCTGATGACAGGAGCTTGTAGACTTAAGGAAGTATCCTGTGCTGCTGGGCCGGCTGGGCTGCTCGGGCTGTTGGGGGATGGTTTTGCGCACTGTGTATTCAGATGCTGATTTCTATGCCCAGACATCTGGTCCCAGTCAAGCATCTCCGGTCTCACTGTTATGTAAAAATTGTTTTCCATCACCTCTGATTGGTTAATAAAGAGCTGATTCAGCTAATAACTGAATAACTGGGCAGAGGGAATAGGGAAGGCAGAATATCTGATCCCAGTGATGGGGGGGTCCCAAGCAAGGGAAGAGAGGAAGAGAAAAGGAGAGACCAGGTGGACGGACCAGGGAGAGTCACCATGAGGGTGCAAGGTCAAGGACCATGTGGCTGGGAAGTAGCTAAGCTAGCCTCGTAGGGTTAGAATAAATGAATATCTGCCCAGTTAGAGCTGCCAGCTTGTTAATAAATCTATTAGCTCGCAGTGTTGTTCATTAGGGAACTGAACCGGGCTAGAGCGGGCATAGAAACACTCGGTAATTATTTAGGAGCAAGGAGGAAGAAAACCGCCCAAAATTACTTTACAGGGCTCTCTAAAGGTGTTTCCTCCTGTGTGCTCAGCTCCAAGGCCAGGGCTAGAACAACTGGCCCTGGCACAGGACACAGAGCCCACTTGCCTCCCCTAATCCCAGCCTGTCCTTCCTAGGCTCTGCCTTTGCTTGCTATGAGATCTGAGTCTCCATTCACAGCCATGCTCCGGGAGCTAAGATCATCTCTGTCCGTCTGCTTGAGCTGCCCTCTGGAACCTGCGAAGCTGGCCAGGCGATGCTGAGAACGATCTCTCTTACTGTAGAATGACCGACCACCCCCCATCCCTGCCTAGGTTTGGATGTTCAGCCTGCACACCCCCGATTCAGCACTGTGAAGCATCCTCCAAGGTCATCCCTGATAAACTTTATTTCTCCACCAATGAAATGAGCCAATTCAAGCCAGATTAGATTATGTCAAAGGTGGGTTTATTGGAAAACTACTCTTGGGTGAGTTCACTGGAGGCCAGGGAAGTCAGCCTGGGGAGAAGGGTAGAGGAGGGAGAAGAGAAAGAAAGAGAAGGGAGGGAGAAGAAGAGAGAGGAGACCAAAATGTCTGGATTCTATAGGGAAGTCTCTGGGAAGGGCAAACCAGGCTCTGGGCTGAAAAGTTCAGGGTTGCGGGAAGGGTATGTCAGGTAGGGACTGAGGGATGCTGGGAGATCCTGGAGGCTGGGTCTGCTTTGATATGTAAAATATACACTTCAGTCCCTTGTCCTGGGGTCCAAAACCAAACAACCAGGCTAAGGCTTTTGAAACTATGTCTACTATATAAGTACTTTTTCCAGAGTCTGCGTCAAATACAGATGGTTTTCAGAATCACATAAATCGCATTTAACAGTACCCACAGTCAGTTCATCCTTTGGTTTAGTGAACTCGAGGCCATGGTTTGCCTCTCATTTGTTTATTGTCTGGGCCTGTTTATTTTTTCTCTTCCATTTTAAGAAAAAATATGACAAAAAACACTTTGTTGTTGGTTTTATCTCCGGACATGTTAGTGACAGAATTTTTAGTAGAAATTAGATTTCTCTTGAATTTGTGTGTGTGTGTGTGTGTGTGTGTGTGTGTGTGTGTGTGTGTGT
>JADRCC010161871.1:0-10867 GCA_019843855.1 Hylomyscus alleni | reverse complement strand
TTTTTTTTTTTTTTAACAGAAAACCAAGATGCAAATGTCATTGGAAATTGGCTTAATGTCCTGTATTTTGGGGTGGAGCAGTCAGAACTTTAAACATTACCACAAGCTCTGCCTTTTGACCACCTAACAGGACTGGCATAGCTAACACAGACTCAGAAAGCAGCACAGAGGAGTCGGCCTGCTTCAGCACTCAGAGGCTACCACCCTAGGCCCCAGGCTCTGGAGCATCAGAGAGGAGTGGATGCCTGGAGAGGCTGTCAGAGAATGAATAAGGACCACACCCTTAATTATCAGAGGATAAGGAAACCTTATGAAGGGAGGGAATGGGTCTTAACAAGGCCCAAGCAGCAGAAACAGACAATGCTGCTCAGCCATGGTGAATAGGCAGGCCACTTGGGGACTGCCCTGAGTGGCCCATGCCACAGAGGCCATCACAGATACCCATGGCTGGGTCCCCTGAGCAGGGACAACTACAGACTCTTTGGCAATGTGTGAATCAGTCGGAAATGAATGCAACACAACTATACTGCTTTTCTTTGTCCCTCCCTTCCTCCTCTCTTCCCTCTCTCCCTCTCTCCCTCTCCCCCTCTCATTTTATATAATCCTCATTCCCTTCAAACATGAAAACAGAAATCAATCAATAAAAAATATCTCGGCTTTTCTGCAGACCGGTTGTCTCCCAAAGAGATTAAGTATTTTATTTCTGGGTTCTGAAGAAAAAGAGTTTATTTTAGTAAAGATTTGCCATAGGTCTGTTGGAGAGTTCGTCAGCGGGGGGAGGGAGGCTCTGAAGGCTTACCGGCATTTATAGGCTGCTGTGCCTGGGTATTACCAGAACCCAGCTCAGCTCTTCACACCTTCCTCAGGAAGTGTCTTTATTCCTCCTGACAGCAGGATTAATGGCTGTGCTCAGAAGAAAGCCAACTGTCAAAAAAGTTTACTTCTTGCAGCTGTCTTCCCTTTTCTTGTGCCCTGTAAGCGTTTTCCTGCCCTAAGTTAGATGGAATGTTCCTTGGGGTTCTTTGTGGCAAGTGAGCTGTGGAACCTGAAAGTCTACGTGCAAAGGGATCACAGGGTGAATGTGCTCCATCCTCACAGCCGGAGAGAAGAGATTCAGCACCGCTCATCCCCATGGGTAACAGGTCCCCAGAGTCCTACTGCTTTTGACACAAGGGAAGCCACCCCTAGAGCTATCCAGAGGAATTCCTTGGATCTTATTTCCAACACTTACTTGTTTGCTTATGGTTAGCAAAATAGGCAGGGATGGTTCTGCTGTTCCCCACCCCACCCCCATCATCCTCACTGTAGTTCAGTGAAGATTGCAATACAAAGGAAGTCTGAGACCTTTGCAAGACTGTGGAATTGTTCTCTGTCTCCTTGATTAAGCAGCTTGGTCTGGACAGGTTGGACATTTTTCAGCGTCATCTGCATGCTTCAGGACACTCTCATCTCCTGTAATCTTCATGAGCACACACAATGACCACACTAAATCAGAATAAATAGCGTGAAATGCCAAGGCTCATAGATTATGGGGACTTCGCACTTCTGCCTGGAGGCGAAGCCAGGAACACTATGATTTTGCACACAGCAACACCTCCTTCTCAGCCTCCTTTGTTCATCTGCGAAACCCAAACCCGCCATTTCGCAGACTTGGAGTGTGTCTGGAAGAAGGGCCTAGGCAACAACATACCATTTCTCTGCACACCGACAGTGAGATGAGGCTGAGCATAGTGGTGCGTGCCCATTCATTTCACAAGAGCAAGAGTGAATGTTAGAACTAGGTATCACCCAGTAGAATGGGACCATTATCTTGAGGGATAGAAGTAACAAAAATTATTTAGTATAAATCCAAAATAAAAGGAACCTATGCAAATACAATCCCAAAGATAACATTCATTCTAGTCACTTAATGTAAATATCAAGATGAAGGGAGATCAAAGGGCTGATGTCTAAGCCCTGGGGCTGGAGGCTGGCTCTGTCAGTACAGTGTTGGCTGTATAGGCAGGAGGATGTACTTTTGGATCTTCAGCACCCATATGAAATGCTGGGCACAGCTGCACATCCCTCTAACCAGCACTAGGGAAACACAGGCAGGAGGCTCCCTGGGGCTCCCTGGCCAGCAAGCAAAGTGAAATTGGCACGCTCTAGATTCAGTGAGAGACCTGTCTTGGATAATATGTTGGAGAGTGACTGAGGAATATCTATGATATTTGCCTCTGTCTTCCACATACATGTGCATACATGCCTGGGCACCTATATGTACATGTGCACCCACATACATGAATATGCATACATGTAGACACTATACATACAAATAAAATCTCTTCTACCATTGATCAGTTGTAGTTTTTGAAGGTCTCAAATAGACACGGTCCATATAGCTAAGGAATGTTTTCTTTCTTAGGGGAAATTAGAGTTACATGCATGGGGCTGTGGAGATGGTTCAGTGGTTAGGAGCACTTGGCTGCTCTTCCAGAGGTCTTGAGTTCAATTCCCAACAACCACATGGTGGCTCACAACCATCTGTAATGTCTGAAGAGAGCTATAATGTACTATTATATAAAAAATAAATATTTAAGAAAAAATATCATGCATAAGGCAATTAGCAAAGGACACAAAGATGAAACAGAAATTCATTCTATGAGAACTAGGGTGACATCGGCCAAACAAACGCTGACACGATATGTAAGCCTCATACTGTAAATCAGAATAAGATGGGTTGCAGTCACTTTTTAAGTGACCAGCATAGTTGTGCAGGAAAGCATTTACCAGAGCAGTCACTGAGAAATGGATGGTTGGATATGTAGGCACGGGCACTGTGAATAAATATATTCAACAGCTGCGAATCAAAGGGCAGAAGGAAGGGAGTTCAGCCGTGGATCATCTGAGTATCAGAAGAGAGATGGCAGAATTCTTTAATCAAAGCCCACTTCCTAGTTTGATACAATTTGAATGATGGTCTTTCCTCAAACATTCATTCTGACATTCTATTCCCACAGAATGGTAGAAAAAGCTGTAGGCTTTAGGGGCTCCCTAAGACAAATGTGATCCCCTTCCGGAATGGTAGAAAAAGCTGTAGACTTTAGGGGCTCCCCTAAGAAGAATGTGGTCCCCTCACGAGTTGGATTAGCTCACTTGCGGGAGGGCTGATGATGAAGAGAGTGCTTTCTTCCTTCTCTGCCTTCTACTCTGGGGGGACATGATGATCAGATCCCACACTGTATGATGCAGAGAGGCAGCACTCATGATACAGTGCTGGTACCCTGATCTTGGACTCAGTGTCCAGGATAGTAAGTCCTGAATTTCTGTTATTCACAACATTGCCAATCCACAGCATTGTGTTCTAGCAACACGAGGTACTTTCCATCTCCCAGAGACTGCCTATGTATTCTTAAGCCTACAACTCATATCTCTGACTGTATTCTTCTTTTAACTCTGACCTGCCTTTCTTCTTCCTGTGAGGATAATATGATTGCATTAGATTGTCCCGGGTAAATCAGGACAATCTTGCTATGCCAGAACTAATGAAAGAAAACAGCCAAGAACCTTTGCCATGTTGGATAATAATGCTCAGCTTTCTGGAGTCAGTATGGATTCCTTAAGGGCAAGGCATCATAAAGTCATGACATGGATTTCCCATACATTTGAAATGCAGGTCCTCTAACAGAAGATTGTATTCTCAACAAGCAGAAGCAATAATTCCAACTTCAATATTTCCAAGTCAGTATAATACTATGCGTCCATTTTACCTATTTACATATCTGCATATGAATAGTTACCAGACTGTTCTAGAACATACCAAGAAAACAACTGTCTTACTTCTATAATGTTGCTGCCCGCAGCAACAGGATAAAAAAGGGGAGTGAATCCTCTGGGTAGAGGATTCAAAAATATAGCTAGCCATAAATAAATCTATAAAATAATTTACTAGAATCTAACCCCAAATACCTCATACATTACCTGAACAAATGAACAGGTGCAACATTAGGCCGAAGGCCAGCACATCTTTAATGAAACAGCAAGCAAGAGAGAGAGAGCAATTCGAATACAAGGGTATATATATAAGCTGGAGGACCAAACCGCCCACAAGTCTTTGGTAGTAGCCAATAGAAGTCTCTGGAGGCTGATGACGTGGAACAAGAGGCAGGAGAAACATGCAATGTAATCTGGGTCACGTAAGCCTTGCAGGCAGCAAGGAAGGAGGCAGAGCCTACACTATAATAATAGAAAGGCAATACTGGTGGGACCTTAACTACAGTAGTAACATAATTTGTGGACACACTTGGCTTTGTTTGACACAGAGTTCTTACTCTGTAGCTCCCTCCGCTTTCAACTCCCAATTCTGTCTCAGCGCCCCCAACCCCGGTACTGGGACTGCAGGTGCACATGGCCACGCCCAAATGGAAATGCCATAAGCGAAGCACTAGTGATCTGCAAATTTCATTTACTGTACTACTTATGTCCATTTTTTTCTGTGAATAATTAAGAGTAGACAGTCCATAGAAACACAAGCCTCCCCTGGGTGAACTGTGTCTACCTTAGGTGACAAGTTACTGGGTGAAGAACAGACTATCAATAACAGTTTTACATTTTTTAAAACAATAATTTCCTCTTACTTCAGACTGAAGCAACATGCTGTGCAAAATTATACATCATGTAGCAGCGACTGAGAAGTCGGCATACATCACTATCAATACTGCCTCTATGAAAGCCAAAAATTACCATATCTAACAATAATTTTTACTTTAACAGAGAGAATGGAGGACATAGAAAGAAACCAACTTATTCTTACAAATGGTTGGGTTAACACACAGTGAACAAATTGATGTGTAAATTGGTTTTGATGAATGCTTGTGTTAAGTGTGGTTATTTATCATGAATTCATTATATAAATTGGTTGCAAAGTTATAACAAATGATCTTTATTAATCTTACCTTCTCTGTGGCTAGGAAATGACTCAAGGCAATTATCTTTCAAGAGCTGATGTTATAAGGAGGGCAGGCAAGCCTTAGAAGCAGAGATAATAGAAGCATGCATTTGCTTAGCCTTTTACGTGGGGAAGGATATTTTTCATAAAGCTTCCTTTATTTCAATTAAATCCTTCAAGTTACTGGCTTCTGATGTTTTTGTAGTAACAGCTGTTATAGGTGTAAAAAACCTTGCATATTATGTTTTTGTTGTTGTTGTTGTTTTGTGGCATGGCATTTGAAACGTAAATGGATGGAATAGATTCCAATCTTGAGGAACTGACAGCTTATCTGGGGTGGCCCAGCCATTCTTGGCTGTAGAGTTAGCATTTTCTTTGTGGCCCAGTGACAGACTGCAGAGCTGTTTTAAGTGTAGTCCTCTTCAGTATGTGACATAAATAACTGGAAGATACTGTCTTTGTGAGAAAGAAAATGAAATGTTTCTTCAAGAATACTACCATGACCCGACTTTCAGCCAGAAATCAAAGATGTAAAGAGTTGTCTGCATTGATAACCTGGAGCCTTAGTTAGGAGGGAATATAAATCTTGGTTATCAGTTTTCAGAGTTCTCTCTCTCTCCTTTCTGTGTCTCTGTTTGTCTTGTATGTCTGTCTGTCTCCTGCTCTCCTGGACACATGCTTAAAAAATACTCTCTTTGCATCCCAAAGAGGGGAAAGTATCAACAGAAGAGACAAATAATTCATCTTGTTGTTTCTGACAAAAGATCAGCTTAAAGGTACAGGTGTACAGGTCCTTAGAAATCATGATATAAAGTAACAAAGTGGCAGTTTATGTTTGTGGTCTGAAACAGTCCGAGTTGTGTGCTAAGTGTAGACTTTTCAATATTGAATATTCGTAGAATGCCACTGACTGTGAGATCTAAACTGGGCACTGAAGGTAGTGAGGGAGAGGGAAGGTCACCGTATCGGAGGGACTAACCAGCGGCCCTACGACCCAGAAAGTTCACATCTTGATGCCAATAGTTCATCGAAACATGCTACATAGCTTATTAATGAAGATTTAATTAATTTAACAGTGAAAGAGAACATGCCAAACACTTTGTTCCACTCTCAGGTAACAGTGGTTCACAGCTCACAGAACAGCTCTTCTTCTGCCTTACTCTGTCTCTAGGCTTGCCCTCTCTTTTTCCATCCACTTCGTGTGGCTAAGTGCTGACAAGGGCTTCAGACCTTCTGTCTGCTGTTGAGTCAGCAGGGCAAGAAAAAAATGGAAGGAAAAAGCATCCATTTCCCTTTTAAAGACATTTGCTGGAAGTTGCACAGCTTTCATGTATATGCAATTGGGAAGATCTAGTCATGAGAGGCCGGGAAATTGAGTCTTGATTCTAGCTGGCTATATGCCCAGTTAAATACTGTATATGCTAGGACTCCCAGTTTCTGCTCAGAACATAGGATGCTATAAAGAGCGTCATCTTTATTGTTATAGCAATAACCACGGCAGCAGCAACCCCAAACACCCCGAATATTGGTGGCTGTTCTTGGACTAGCAAAAAGCTTCTGAGTACTGTCTCAGATAGGGCTTTACTGTTGTGCGGGGACACCATGACCAAGGCAACTCTTATAAAGGACCGCATTTGATTGGGGCTGGCTTACAGGTTCAGAGGTTCATTCCATTATCCCCACATCAGGGAGCATGACAGTAATCAGGCAGGCATGGTGCTGAGGCTGGCTTGAGCTTGAGCACTGAGAGACCTTAAAGCCCGCCCACACAGTGACACACTTCCTCTAACAAGGCCACATCTCCTCCAAGAAGGCTACTCCCTATGGCCAAGCGTTCAAACACATGAATCTATTGGGGGGCAAAGCTATTTAAACTACCACAAGTACTTACTAACCTGAAAGGCAAGGAAAGACATGTACGGTGTCCACAGAAGACAGCACTGATACACAAACATCTAATTATCTGAAATGGATTGTTATGAGTGGGACATAAAATGATAAAGGTCCTACTAGAGGTCATATGGCAACTCTGGAGGGAGAATTTCACTAATTCTAGTGTTTTTGCTCTTGTTGGTTTTGTTTTGTTTTTCTTGCAAAGAATTTTAAACGACCACAGGAAATACTGACAAGAGCCCCTGGACAGAGTCCTGGTGATGAAAGCCTGGAGTACAGGGACCTGGGGAAGCCCACATCATCTTTTCCTATCTCTTTACGTAACTCCAAAGCTCTGTTTTGGAGAAAGGGCAACAAGACCTGATGCTATTAGGACATTGATTAAAACTCACTGGTACTGGGGAGAAAAATAACCAGAAAATCAAAACCAGCAACAAAATCTTTGATTCCTGACAAGAACTAAAATATCCTGATGGACTCATTCCTACAGCTGAACCTAGACATGACCAATGAGAAATGGTTGCCAGGACTCAGGAAATCAATGCTTGCTCATAACTTAGACTGGCAGCAACAGAGGGTACCCCAACACTAAGCATTGGGTCACAACGACACTGGAGTATATCAAATACAGCTAAGTGTAAGATTCACATTTCTTACTTTTAAAATTGATTTTGATACATAAATGATTGAGCAAAAATATACATATATATTAAGTACTTATAGGTATGCAAAAATAATCTATATGATATGTTTGATAATATTAGAGTGGAAAGTGGTAGGGAGAAGTCAGGAATATGTTATTGTTGCAGCTTGATATTTTATACTATTTGCAGTGGTGATTTATTATTTGATACATATTTCAAATTCTAAGGCAATGACTAAAATATTTAGTAGAGTTATAAGCAATAG
Organism: Hylomyscus alleni; assembly: GCA_019843855.1. Lineage (NCBI taxonomy): Eukaryota > Metazoa > Chordata > Mammalia > Rodentia > Muridae > Hylomyscus > Hylomyscus alleni. The sequence continues at coordinate 3,138 of JADRCC010161871.1, read as the reverse complement.
GTTTAATGGAATAATAAAAATAGTAACATGAAGGTACAAATAGTTGACAACACATAGAAAATAACTGAGAAAGAGATTTAAATCCAAACATATTGATAATTACAACATGTATAGATAGTTCAAAATACTATTTATAAGGCAGAGGGCAAATTAAATGTAAAGAGCAAGTTTCAACTATATGCTACAGTTGAATGAATCTGAGCTTTAAAAATACAGATAAACTAAACAAAAGAATAGGAAAAAAAACTATACTATGTGTCCATGCTAGGGTTACTGTTGCTGCAGTGAAACAGTATGGCCAAAAACAACCGGAGGGAAAAGGATTTATTTCCCTTACATATGCCAAGTCCCAGTTCAGTGAAGGAAGCCAAGGCAGGAACTCAAATCAGGCCAAATCCTGAAGACAGGAGCTGATGCAGAGGCCAGGGAGGGTGCTGCTCACTGGCGTGTCCCCATGACTTGCTCAGCCTGTTTTCTTATAGAACCCAGGGCCACCAGGAATGGTACCAGTCATGATGGTCTGGGCCCTCTCCCATCATCACTAATTAACACAGTATCCTATAGGCCTGCTTACAGCCTGATCTTATGGAAGCAGTTTTCTTTATTTTTCTTTTCTTTTCTTTTCTTTTCTTTTCTTTTCTTTTCTTTTCTTTTCTTTCCTTTTCTTTTCTTTTCTTTTCTTTTCCCCTTTCTCTCTTCTTTTTTCCCCTTCCTTTCCTTTCTTCCTTTCTTTTTAAATTTTTTTGCTCCTTTTATTGAGAATGCATATTTTTTCTCACATCATGTATCATCCTAATTACAATTTCCCTCCCTCAACTCCTCCTATTTCCTTCCCACCTCCTCTCCCATTGGGATCTACCCCCTTTCTCTCTCATTAAAAGCCAGACCTCTAAGGGATAATAATATAATGTAGCGTAATATAATTAATATAAAATATAATAAGATAAAATAAGAACTAACACATGAGAATAGGACAAAAGTAGAAGAAAAATCACCTAAGAGAAGGTATGAGAAACAGAGACTGAGACAAGGAGCCCCTGGAGATGATGCTGAATTCATTCTCTGTTGGCCATGTCTTGCTGGGCACGCAGCCTACCTCTAAGAGCAGTTTTGTTTTTTCCCCAGTGAGACACCCTGGGAGGAGACTAAATTTTCATTTACACGTGGTTATCAATTGGAGATTGTGTCTAGGTTAGGGATGGGGACATGTGTCCTCTTCTCTTTCCAGCTAGTAGACCCCGTCTGGCGCAGACGCTTGCAGGGCCTGTGCATGCTACCCCAGTCTCTGTGAATCTGTCTGTGCTCTTGTTGATTTAGAGGGTGGAGTTTTCCTGGTGTCCTCCATCCCCTCTGGCAATTAGACTCTTCTCCCTGGAGGCATTATCTTAATTGAGGCTCCCTGTCCTCCAGTGACTCTAGCTTATGTCAAGTTGACATAAATTTAGCCAGCACACCATGTTGTTAACTGAAGGACAGCTAAAGCAGTTACATTACTATCATCAGAGAAAAACACCATCCAGGAGTTAAGTATTTTATAGGATGATAAGGTGACCATTCCTTCAAGTAGAATTGAACATCAAAGTGTCAAAGTAACAAAGCTACAAAATATGTGAGCAAAATATGATAAAAAATGAAAGGGACATCATAATTCTATAATATTTGCATATTTTCACATTTAAGTATATGGTAGTAGAAAGAAAAATGGATAAAGATCCAAACGACTTGAAAAATTCTCTCAAGTGACTTTACCTCGGTGTCAGTTAAACCCATTAAAGATACCTCAGAGGCACCAAATTGTGTTGGTGTCACATTAAGTAATGAAATCAGACTTTCTCTCGGATTTTAATTTGACCAAGCGTGAGTCCAACTCTGAACTCTGGAATGCCCATTCTGTATTCCATTTTCTCTAGCAATGGGCTTTGATCTCTATTTTTTGGATGATACAAAAAGCACAGCATGGGAAACGGAGGTAGGCGTCTTTACAGAAGTCGTTAATAGCCTTTTTTTACAAAGGGAGAAGTTCTGCTGACCCCACAGCACTTAGAAATTCTAACACCTGCAAACAGATATCACAAAGCTATACCCATGTTGCTCCTTACATTTATCATGGGTATTTGTTTTGAGATTGCGTTCAACCTGTTAGGTTTTTCAGCAAATGATTACTACAGCATACATACACGCATGCATTTCCCTGGGTCAGGGGCCATAGTTTACAACTTAAGATTAAAGCAATGCAATTAGCTTGGGTTGTAAAATCTGATTACATGAGAAATTTAAGGCATTAGATTGTGTGTGTGTTTAAGGCAAGCTAAATGTAAGCTAATACAGAATAGAAAAACAGATTAATTATATAGTCCTAAAAGATCCGAGAATGTAATTAGAATATATGATGTGAGAAAAAAAATTATTTTCAATAAAAAGAAAGGAAGGGAAGGGAGGGAGAGAAGAGGAGAGAAGCGGGGAGGAGAGGGAAGTGAGGAGAGGAGAGGAGAAAATAAGGCCTAGCAAAAGTTCAGAATCTTTGAATGCAAGAAATATTTTCATAAAGTTGAATCACTGCATACTTAATTGATGTTTTCCTATATACCCCACCAAATTTCACCAGATCTTACATACATTCCAAGTGTGCAAGAAACATCACCCCAAATAAACTGTACGATGTACAGCAACGCAAACACCAACACATTTAAGTAACTGAAATTATTTAAAGTGTGTTCACAGACAATCTCAGGATTAAAACAGAATCAGTAGGAGAAATCTACCCGTACCATGAGATGTTTTGAAGCTGGCAAGCGTGTGAACAGGAAAAACAAAACCAAAACCAAACCACTAAGAGTATGAAAAGTAAATTGTCCTCTTTAAAATACAAGGTAATCTACTATTACCAATAAAGCAACAGTGAGATATTTTTAAAAGCAGTCATTTCTAAATTTAGTCTCCAGCCCCTGGCAATTGGCGAACAGGAGCCAGTGAGATCAAGGCTCCTGCTGTGAAGCCTGCAGACTGAATTCTGACACTGGAAACTCCACACTACGTGGTGAATGAGAGAAGAAACTCACAACACACTCTTTAACTCTCACACATGAATACTGTGGCATGAACACACACACACACACACACACACACACACACACACAC
>JADRCC010161869.1:0-12193 GCA_019843855.1 Hylomyscus alleni | reverse complement strand
TACTGTATGAGGTGTGTATCTTTGCGGTCACGGTCACAGATACAAGAAGCACTTAAAAATACTCCCACCACAGCCACCAGGAACATGGAAGTAGAGTTAGTTAGCTGCAGGTAAACCTGAAGAGAGGAGGTGATTCCCTGGTGTCAAGTAGCAGAACTGGATATTTTCCAACAGGAAGTTATTTGCAGAGATTAACTTCGGGAAAACACGTTTGCCTGGAAGGCACATCTTTGCATGGTGTCCTAGCTCCCAAGAGTTTGGCTTAGGCTGCAGTGGAGAGAAGACTGAAAAATCAGTGCCTGCATTTGAGATGGAAACCTTAGGGGAGATGGGCTTTCAGGTAGCTTCACCCCAAAGTCTGCAGCAGCGTGACATACCTCGGGCAGTGTTTTATGTTGCGAAGAGCCCTGTTTATCTTTTCTGTCACTATGAGTTATGGCTAAGGATATTCTCAGTGTGCTGGAATTTTTAAATGTAGTGTTTGTTTAATGCTGTTAGACACAATTTACAATTTTGATTTATTTGTATGTCCATTAATTGAGTGCATCTAGTTATAGGCACTGGGATCACTGAGGCCATTGTATTTTATGTCTGCGTTAGAGTTTGGCTTCTCGTCGCTTCTTGGCATCCCTCATGCCATCCCTCTGTTCATTCAGTGAATCAGGTTCAGAAGTTTGTTCAGCTCGACACTTCCTTAAGACAGTCCTGGGCATAACTGTTACCCAAAATTAAGTGAAAGAATTCTTAACTGTAATCAAGTTGCTGGCTTTTAAGGAGAAGAGAAGCCTGATGGTAGCTCTGTTTGGGTTAGTGGATGAAGACACACAGGCGACAAAGATAGATCTGAAGTTCCCTTTCAAGCATCCAAAAGTAGAATGTATTGAAGAATGATTTTTGATATTCAGCTTAAATATGAATACGGCAAATAACTTTACCCATAGATGGTTAAAATGTGGCCATTAGCACCCATTGTCTATTACAACAAATCAAGTAATTAAAACGAAATTGTGCGTTAATATAATAACTATATAAAATTTATCAATCTTTCAACACAGCCTTATGTTTTTGGATATTGTTACAGAATTTTTGTGTGAAGGGACTCTTAACTTATTTGGGAAATAGATGCACTGGAGAATCCAACACTGGAGTTTCCTTTCTTTGCACTTAGGATAGTGTGGTGATTTACTTTGAAAAATTTCTATAATTTTCTAGGAACTTTAAGTAAGAAAGAACTCATTGTGTGAAGAAAGTAAAGCGGTGAACAGACAAGCGTTGATATAGGCACACGTAATCTGATAACCAGAGGTTACATTCTCTTTTAGTTTCAAACACACAAAAACAAATCTTCGTGCATGGTTGTGAGGTTTTATTTTGTGGAAGGCATATTTAAACATGTAAAAATAACCACCTGGTTTGATTCACATTCTTAGAGAATATAACAATCTAATGAAAAATGAGCTAAACAAATTTACTAGGTATTTTGATTACAAGAAACAATGGGAAGTATACCAAACTTAATTACATAAAGAGGATAATATTTGATATCTTTTAAGAGTTACAGTTAGTCTCTGTTCAACACATTTGTCTCTTTCAATGTTGACAATCTCATGTTGACCTGGCTATTAGTTATATTTACAGAAAGCTAGATAAAGTAAATAGACATGCAATTTCCACTATTCTAAATGATATCAAAGAAAGGCCCCTGACTATAAAGAGGAAAATGAGATTTTAGGACTGAGATTGTGAATAAGTTTTCTTGGCTGATTCATTATAATAATAAAAGTAAAAAATAAGAAATATTTTTGTTTAATTCAGACATCATAGTAATACTTTCCAGTCACTAATATTTTGGCATTCTTACACTACTTTATGCTCTTTGTGAAAATTAATTGTACTTGTCTGTCTGGGCACCAAAAAGTTCTAAGCAGTGTCCCAAATGAAAGTCAATGAAATTATAATATTGGTATAGGAATCTGAAAGCAAACTCATGTGGCCCCTTGCTTATAAGGTTCCTAAAGCCTAAACAAATCTAAACCTGAGAAATTACTATTCTTATTCTAAGGGATTCTGTAAAAACTCCCACGATTAGAAAGTAAAAGACACATATTCCAGTGTTCAAGGTTCACAGACAATTTAAAGCTGATTCAGGTTCTACAAGGCTCTGTTTAGCTCTCGCCTTTAGAAGAAATAAAACATTTTTAGGTCCAACTGTTTAATCTCTTGGATATACTTAGACTAAAGTTATCTCCTGTCTATAATCTTTATCAAGGAAAATAATTTACTTTTGAAGTTTTGTCTGATATCTATAGACTTCTATACGAGGTTTATCAGGTTCTCTTTTACTGCTTTCTTATGGGTTTGTGCTCAACTTCCAGCTGCTCTGTTTATCAGAACTTCAAAGTGGGCCCCATGACCACTTTTGTTTGTTTTATCTTCCATCTTAATGAAGCATTGCTGGGAGGGCTGTCTAAAAATCTGCTTAGTTCTCTTTTATACCCTAGCATGGACTAAATAAAAATTCATTATTGCTGAAGTCTATCAATACCCATATTGTCTGGGGTTCGTCCTTCGTGTCTAGTGTTGCTTGATAAAATAAATGGTTATTCCCACTTGCATATTTCCCTGTTTTGTTACCTCTGATTTATTTGTATATTTACTTCTTTCATATGTCCTATGTCTTCATTCATCTTCTACCCGTAAAAATTAACTATATATTGTGAAATGTCAACAAATAGAATGACTAGGAAGCCGGGAGTAAGGAGAGAGATGCTAGGGAAGATTGTTCTGTGCTGCTGTGATGTCAGCAACATAAACAACCAGCAAAAACAGCCATGCCTGTGGTGATCTGATTCCCTCAGTTGTGTTTATTAAAGCTATATTTGCAAGCAATATTTTGGTAGTTTATTGTCTCTACAATAGAGAATAGTTTTATTCTTTGTTGGCTTCAATAATTTTAGTAAAATGTCTTATTTTGTAGTTGAAGTGATCTGGCGTTTATGGTCATGCACACTGATATGTGCCTAGAAGCCAATGACTTTTTTTTAATCTGTTCTTCTGAAACAGAGAATACTGGCATAATCCTAGTTCCGTTTTTGGAACTGTGTTATGAAGAAGTGACTTACAGCCAGCGATTTCCTGTTTCATTTCATTTTGGAGTACTGAACATTGCTTGTTCCCTTTTACTTGGTGTGCATTTGTTCACTGTCCCAACTGACCACCTACAACTGGAAGTCTACATTCATTTCGGTTCATATAAATCTGTCTACCGTCTTCTTTTGAAAGCATTTTTCTCATCAGCCACCTATGCTGGTCCTGGTTAACCTTTGGATTCCCATGATTTGTGAAGTGTGCATTCCTGAATTCAACTTTCTAATCAGTTCTGCTCGGCTCTCTTCTTCCTGTGATTCACCAAGGAGATCCACACCATCCTTCCCCTTCATATTGATAGATGTGTCACTTGAAACTGACATCTTCATCCCTTTCTGCTCTGGCAAATTATTTTCATTAGCAAGAGCGAATAAGATTTAATGTTGAAAAAGCACATCGCTGTGAAGCAAATGAATTCCCAAGGTGTTTTACAGCTCTCAGCATTTTTAGTTTATTAATGTTCTCCAATTTCCTTCAATTTCTGTCTGGGAGGACTTAAAATATACTTTGTGGAAGATAATGTTTTCTAAAAATTTATTTAAGTTTTTAACAGTTGCTTTTAAGGTTTGTCTGGTATGTCTTAAACCATTGGAATGTCCTATTTTTTGAGAAACAGGTTAAGGAACTTTGAATTTCACAAACAAAGAATCCAGGTAGAAAGAACTTAAAGGTGTTTTTTTTTTTTTTTTTCTGGTATTCATTTATGCTTTTCTTTTCCTTTTGATCTCAACATCTGTGTTTACTGAATGGTATTTTCTGTGAAAGCCTCTATACCATTTTAGTATTTATCTCCCACAACAGCAATCATTTTGTAACTTTTTCTAAACCTTAAGGAAAAAATAACCTTGCTTCTTAACATGTAATTCAGGTGGAATGTAACAGGTGAATGGGAAGAACATGTAGAGGGAGCATAATATTTCTCCCTTCCTGATAGTCAGGAGAAACTCAAAGTACACTCTCCATATAACTTTAATATATTAAAACACGTATTTAAAAATGAGCCATAACATCTCTAAAAACTATTCTTCAGTTACTTTATGGAACACTTTGGTTTTGTCCGTATGCCCGTGTTAACCTTTCAATTCCTTACCCCGACCCCACCACTGCTTGGAGCCTGCCTTTTGTTTGGTGAAATGTCGGTTAAATGGGTTTTCACTTTACAAGTGTGCTCACCGGAAAGCTTAGGAAATGATCACATGAACCATTCGCTATCGCAGTCAGTCATTTTTGATCTCCACACACCACATCATTCTGTATGGGGACGGTACTTCTTTGACATTAGGCTCTGTTAAGTTACTCTTCTATTCATCTTCTAACATCCCCTTAGGCTTCTCAGCTCCTAGGAATGGAAGACAAGGGCCTCACATAAGGTCCTGTTGTTTTTCCTATAACAGTGTACTCTGGCCTTCTTAATACTGCTCAAAACAGAATGGGCTGCGTGCCACCTAGGTGTGTTTCTTCGCATTCTCCATTTGGAATGCTGTGCACTAGGGTGCCTCTGCCAACCCCCTCTCCCTGCTTTGATGTATCTATACTGTAGAACGTTCTGACTGTCCTTCATGAAGTGCACATGCCCACTGGCTTCACTTTATTAACGTTACTGCATATTATTTTTTATCCATAGCAACACGATCTACTGGAATTTGTAAAAATTCCTCCACTACCATGTACACTCAATGATGATATACCTTCGGTTGTTGTATTTTCCATGGTAGTATACATCCAGGATGATATGGAGTGAACTACATATACATGTGAACTATATCTAGTGTGGTGTGATTTACATGATGATATAGATTCAGTGTGGCATGTTTTTGATGATGATGTGCATCCAGTGTGTTACATTTTTTATTATGATAAAAAAAAATCTAACATGATGTATCTTCAATGATGGTACAAATCCAGTGTGGTGTATTTTGCATTATGATATATTTATATCTAGTACAGTTTTCTTCATGAAGATGTACATCCATTGTGATATATTTTCCATGATAATGTACCTCCAGTGTGATTTATATTTCATGATGACAGACACCTAGTATAATGCATAGTCTATAGGTATGGAAATTTCTCTCCGTTCTCTAACTCTGCTTAGCATAGTGTTTTGCATTGACTAGGAACTCCATAAACCAATACTGAACTAAGAACAAGTAGTTCAGGCTAGAGAGATGGCTCAGCCCTTATAGGCTAGACTCACTCACGACCAGAAAAAATAGATCATAAGTATTACTTCTAAAGATATTACTTCTGTCTGCTTTTGTAATATCTTTATCTTAATTTTTCATCCTGTAACATTTGAATGTCATATCACATTAGAAAAACTGTTCACTATTGTATTAGCAAAATCATGGCTCTTGTCTCGGGTATGTATGATGACTAGTTTCCTGAACTCCCAGATTTAGCCCTTGCTGGCCTAGAATTACTATGTAGACCAGGCTGACCTTGAACTTATAGCAATCCTCATGCCTGTCTTACCTTCATTTTTATTCTTTAGAAACAATATTACATTTTACTGCTGAAAATTGTGAGTGAGTATTTGTGGTTTAATACAGCAAACTCTCAGTAGGTGAGTATTTCACATAAAGTTCTTAAACACAAGTTAAATCGGTTTATTTTGCCTTTAACTTAGCAGGAAGAAGGTCAGCAACATGTATATGTGTTTCTAATGGATATATTATCAATTGAGCATAGGTAATCTAGGTGTTTCTGGGACTTGTTGCTGATCTATGGAGAAAAGTCTGAAAAATCACGATTCTATTTATATATGAAATTACATCTTTGTAATGGGAAAAAATCATGTTTACAAATTCCTCCATCTGTCGATCCATCTCTTCATTCATACATTCTTACATAACTCTATCTGTTCATTCATACATACACGCATGCATCTTTCCACCCTAAACAGAGCAAAATGAAGACTTATACTTCGATGAAAAGACCATGTCTCCAAAGTTAAAACCTCACATGGTTTGTTGAAATTGCCCGTGGCTACGGAAACATCCGAAAGAGATGCAAGGGTCCGTGTAGTGCCACACAGGCACTTTCTCATAACTACGAAGCCTCGCAGAACTCCTCCAGTGCTGCCCCTTGGACACTCACTGCTTTCCATAGCTCGCTCTGATTATTCTCTTGGCCAGTATACTCTTTCTTCATTGGAGCCAAGCAACATTGCATCAAAGGAGTTTCTGATGACAGTTTTGCATCTCAGAGTGAGATGAAAGTTTTGAAAATAGCTTAATTACTATCCCAGAGAGTAAAAGTAACCAGCTAGCCTTACCATGCAGATTCCCAGGTTAAGTACTCAGACCTGCACTCCGGTTTGGTAGTCAACTGTATCTATTATTTTTGTGACATTTTTAGATGATACTTCCTCCAAAATTAAAAAAAAAAGATATTGGATTAGGTTTCAGATTACTTTCAACTAAAGCATCTTAAGGAACATATGGAATCAAGTCTGAAGCTACAAACTATTCTCTACTCACTACCACCTAAATCTACACATAAGAGTGAAAGAAGAAAGAGAGGGGTCCTAAAATTGAAACAATGCCAACAAACATCACCACCATTGCTTTTCTTCTGTTGTATAGCAGGAAACGTAACAATTGAATTAAAATGGAAGGCTATTTTTTTCCAAGTTGTTTTGTTCGTAAGGTGTCTTTAGATCACTCTCCTTCCCAGACAGAAAACGAAGCCTCATCTTTAGCCAGGATCCTGAAACAAGGATGGGGTGGTGAATGTGAAAGTTATCACACCAGGATCCTGAAACAAGGTTGGGGTGGTGAATGTGGAGGTCATCACACCAGGATCAAACAACATACTCAACCACCTGACATTCTCTTCTCTGAAGGTCAGGAAACTCACATTCTACCTTAATGTACTCGCAATTTTACCCTGGTCCTATGTTGAGTTGTATATTTAGCTGTTGATGGTACTGATACAGAAATAGCTGGGAGTGTATTTGATAAATTTGCCTTAAAAATAATTTAAAAGTAGACATGCTGGTCAGATTTGTCAGGGGTAAAGATGCTTTTGTCTAGACCTGATACCATGAGTTTGATGCCCAAGACTCACCAGGTAGAATCCTAAAAGTTGTCTTCTGACCTCCACTGTCATTTAGGGGCATACAGAACACATATACTTCATGCCTGGTGCTACTTAGTTTTTGGTATTTTTGACACAAACCTAAATACACCCGAGGAAGAGACTTCATTTTGTCATTGCCTCCACATTTAACCTGTGGACATATCTATAGGACATTTTCTTTATTTCTAACTGATGTAGCCGTGCCAAGCTTATGGGGAGGGGGGGAAATTCCATGTCTGGACATGTGGGTCCAGACTGTATGGGAAAACCATCGACATGAACTCGAAGAAGCAATCCAGTAAGCACCATTTCCAGTCTTTCTTTCAGTTCCTGCCTCCAGGATCTGCTTTCTTTGACGACGGACTGTGACCTTTAACCCAAATAAACCTTTTCCTCTCCTCTTACATTCAGCCATGGTATTTATCACAGCAAAAGAAAACAAACGAAAATGCAAGTTGGTGCCAGAAATTGGGCTATTAGCATAGTGAACCTGGGGAGGATTGTATAAGTGTTTGGAATGTTGGGCTGGAAAAGTCCTTGAGTGCTTGGAGCTTAAAGGCCTGTCCTGGGGTAGCTTGAAAGATAAGAATGTTGAAAGAACTGTAGACAATGCAGATCTGGCTTGGGAAGTTTCAGAGGGAAGCAAGGCTGTCTGAGTCCTAATTTCTATTAAGGACTGATGAAAATGAAATTTGTGTTCCACTGTGAACATAGATACTGGTCAGGTAGTGCTAAAGAATTAACTTTGATTATTAAGCACCTGCATCATTGAGGTGACATCTCCTGGGAAGTACTTTCTCCCTGGGTTACCACATAGTAACTGTGGTTGGGAGGGACCCAAGGCTGTATCTAAAGCCAGAAGGTGACCTTGACAAGTTGAAGTGTCTTCTGTGTGATACTGGTTTTTAATTCATGGAGACGTTAGAGAATAGCTTGGACTTGGTACTTTCAAGGGCAGTAAGGACCATCAGTGGAGATGCAGGCTCAGTTGCAGTGTAGACTCCTTGGTTCCTGGCTATTCCAGGACTAGGGTGACTACCAAGGTCTGCAGTAAGTGTGGAATATAGTTACTTGGGCATACCAGACAAGGTGTGTGTGTGTGTGTGTGTGTGTGTGTGTGTGTGTGTGTGTGTGTGTGTGTGTGTGTGTGTGTGTTGACAATCGAAAAACCAGAAAACTGGAGCTGCTTGGGAACCCAGAAGATCATGCGTCCTACATGTCAGACACTGACAGGTTTGGAGCTATGCTGTTGGATTTTTGTCTTGCTTAAATATGTGTTGCTGGCTGCCTCCTAGAGGACCTAAATTTCACACCCACCATCCACGTGGTGGCTCACAACTGTCTGTAACTCCAGTCCTCGGGGATCTGATACTCTCTTGCCTTACCAGACAGATCCCAGACAGGCACGTGGTTCACATACACATAATGCAGCGAAATGCTCCTGTTCATTAAGTAAAAGCATCTAAAATAAATCGAAGATAGGGGAGAATGCATTGGCGGAAGTTGTCCTCTGCTGTCCACACACGCATGCGCCACGGCAGGTGCTCGCATGGGCACACTCACAGTGAACAAATCGGTCCAATAAATCAGCTTATGCTTTTATTACTTCCATTTCAGCCAGCTGTAATGTTCAATAGCATTAAGCCATTGTAGCACTACACATATATTCTCAGGCTACTCTACAAACACGTAAAAGTTAATTCACTTTTTCGGGTCTAAGTGGCATAAGATTTCACATCATCTGTTCTCTTTAATACCCCTGCAATTTTATTATGAAAAAAAAAACTTCCTTAGCTAAAACAATGCCAAATTTTAAACATAAGTGTATGATTATTCATGTTATGATACACAGCCTTACCATTGTAAGTTTTGTTTGCATTTTGGAAACATTTTGCTTTCCTGACTATTAGCATGCCTAACTTTTTTTTTCATTAAGTATATGGGTGTTTTTGCCTACATGGATGTTTGTGTCTGATCCATGGGCCTAGTGCTGGCAAAGCCGAGAACAGGAAGTCAGATCCTCTGTGACAGACAGCTGTGAAAGCTAGGAACCGAACCCAGGTCCTCTGGACAAAACTCCGATGCTCTTAACTTCAGAGCCATCTCTCAAGCCCCTATTTTGAGTATATACATCCAAATATTTGACAGCAAACATAAAGAACTCATGAATAATGAAAATATTGTTAATTTGTTATCACAAGATTTACATTTCTTATAGAAAGGTATCTTAAAACTTGAATGTGGGTGAAAAGAATTCTACTTTCACATGTTACAAGTCACGAAAGTGCAAATATACTTGATTATATACAAAAAGAAAATGTATTACACATTTGAAATTTCTTTTTAAGGTAAAATATTTGTTTCCATATTTTAGAGCCTCATGTGTTTCTCAGAAAATCATCACTTTTAATATGTTTTGTTAATGATGATCTATGTAAATGTTAAATTAATCTTTCACCATTGTTTCAAGCTCCTTTGCTTTCTCCATCCTTAATGAAATATATTTTGTGTGTCAATGGCAATCTTCATTCCATTTTGAGAGTGACTCTACATTTCAGTGACTTCAGAGCTGTATCATTTTGCTATCACAATTCAAGTACAGACCAGTTTCACTACCTTCACCCCATTTTTTTCATGTAGCTTTTAGTAGCCCTTCCTGATTCCTAATTCCTAGTCCCTGGTGACCACTTGTCTGTTTTCTAACCCTGTGAAATTTTCTTTTCTTGTTGGGGAATGTAACTTTTGGAATCAGAGCTTTTTGCTTAGCTCAGTGTTTCTGAGGTAAAACTGTGTAGTTATACCATTCTTGAGATTGCCAGAGTTGATTTTGTTTTTCCTTTATAATCGCTTAGAGTTTGGAATTCTCTTAGTTTTTATTCAGATGATATATATATATATATCATCTGAATAAAATATGTATACATACATAAGTATATGTATACATATATAGCCTAACCTGTGTGTATTTTTTTCTTGGCTATGAACAAAAGCTGCTTTCCTGTTTTTGTTTTTGTTTTGTTTTTTCTTGGTTTTTCGCGATAGGGTTTCTCTGTGTAGTCCTGGCTGTCCTGGAACTCACTGTGTAGACCAGGCTGGCCTCGAACTCAGAAATCTGCCTGCCTCTGCCTCTCAAGTGCTGGCATTAAAGGAGTACACATCACTCCCCAGCCCTCTTTCCTGTTTAACAGACGATATTTTCAATTAACCTTAGGGTTTTGCTGAAGCCCTTTCCAGCCCTAGCTCTATCACCACTTTCCCCTTTTGTTCTCAATTTTAAAAAATCTCCTTGTTCTCATAGGTGTTTATTTTTTTATGCCCTTTCAGCCCTTGGCATCTTCTGTTTGATTGAAATAAACAATATTCAATTGTTTATTTATCTCTCAGTCATGGATGTATTTTATTTCAACCACATATACACTCATAGAAATTTTAGTAATCAGACAGAACACAACCATCCTAGAGTAGAAAGAGATCTTTGAAATAATAAATTTAAATTAATTCTCTAATCCGATTCCAAGCCTAACAGAAATGTAGCTTGGAAAATGTTATCTGAAAGTGTCTGTCTAATTGTCTATATGGGTGGTGATATGTATTCAATGGGAGAGCACCCAGAGAAGCTTTTATGTAAAAAAAAAAAAGTGAATTTGATGAGCTATGTTGAAATGGAAAAGAACCCAGGGAGCCAAGATTGGAATAGACAGGGACAGATTAGAGTCTTGTCCTGTGTGTTTGCTTCTGTCAAAATTACCTTATGTGGGCTTAAAGAGTGGCTTCCAAGCATTTCAATTAAAAAAGATGCACTGTCATAATGTCCAAATGCGCATGATGCTTTAAATCCTGCACCGTTCTTCCTTACCTTGGACGGAGTCAGTTGGAATGAATCAGTTAGTCTCCACTTTACCTTTGTGCCTTCTATTTGCAAAGTGTATTTCATACTGAGCACCTTTTGTATAACTGGAGTTATATTTTACGATATTTTTCTTTCTTTCTTGGCCTAATGAAGTTAGTTTTCTTTGGTATTCCCTAGGCACCACGACAATGCATACTTCAAAAAACCGTATTTACTGAAACATCTTGTTAACATGTATTCAGGAGTGAACAGTACAGTGTATGTAGGCTTTGACCAACATTTGTTAGCAAACATTTCTTTTTTTTTAACATTCCTGTCATTTATTTTATATAAATTTTAGTTTGCATAGGATGTGAAGGATTAGTTTTTACAAACAATTTGCACATTGTGGAAATTTATACTTCTTTAACCGTTTTACATGCTGTCAGCTGTCAACTGTTTAAAGAACTTCTGTCAGCAGTTGTGCTACCAACAACCTTCATTAATTTATTATATATTTTATTTAATTTGTTTTTACGAACACTGGCAGGAAGTCCCCAAGAATGGAGCCTGTGGCTTCACTAATATTGCACGCTTGGGAAGAGTCTTCACAGAGAGAAAACTTCCATTTACAGAAGTTAACTCTTCGCACCTGACGATAAGAGAGCCTGTCCACTGTTTCAAGAGTCACTTTCTCTATGTTCTCAGGCTCTTTGTTTTAAAGAGCCATGGGCAGTTAATGCAAATCGAAAGTGGTAAGAGCTCCTACTTGCAAATTATGCAGAAACAGCAGAGGTCCATGGAAAAGAACCTCTTATCCCAGATGATGAAAGACTTTCAAAGTTAAACAAATAGTAATGGCTTAAGTCCATGTTGGCCATGAGAGAATTTCTCCTTATTTTCCTTGGTTCAGGTACTCTGCAGTTAAGGCATTTCCCTGATCCACTAACTGAGTAACATTGACAGTATCGAAAGCAAGTTTGAGAACAGCTTGTTTTGGACAAATAAATGCCAGATTGTTGTCTGTCTGTCTGTCTGTCTGTCTGTCTGCCTACCTACCTACCTACCTACCTACCTACCTACCTACCTATCTATCTATCTATCTATCTATCTATCTATCTATCTATCTATCTA
>JADRCC010161868.1:0-16641 GCA_019843855.1 Hylomyscus alleni | reverse complement strand
ACACACACACACACACACACACACACACACACACACACACACCACACCACACGTTTCATTCTTTTGGCCTTGACATAACCTCATGAAGTTGCTATATGCATTACATCTGATGACAACAACAGCAACAAAAAGCTAACACTCTTCAAATATCTCTAATTTTATTATATTCCTCATACTGGTGGAATCCCATGGTCTAGTCCTTGAATCTTATGCCAGCTTCATCTTTGAATTTAATCTACACTCAATTGCTAGTGGTGTGTATGTGTGTACATATGCATATGAGAGAGAGAGAGAGAGAGAGAGAGAGAGAGAGAGAATATCATTATCCCATGCCTTTTTCCTTTCTGCTTTTCTCCTCTGGCTGGCTAGATACATTACTCTGCAGTGCTTAGAACATCCTTCTCTTTCACCTACCTTTGTTTGTGTACATACCTTTGTATGCTTCAGAGTATAATATCTGTATATTAAAGACAAATATATTTTTTATAAAAACATAATAAAGACTGTAAGGCAGACTTTCAGGGGAACAATTGTGTCAAGAATAAGGTATGAGTTTTTGCAATAAATAGATTGGGCTCAACTTTAAATACAATAAAGAAATATGGGAGTATTCAATATGGACAAGGAATAGGGGAAAATGTCAGTAGACTAAAACTGATTAGGAAGAGACATCAGGGATGAGGGAGCATTTTGACCAAACTGCCTTAATGGGATTCTTCCTGAAGACAGAGCACTGTGGTTAGCATCACTTGTGAATTGTGAAGAATGAGAAACATAAAGAAAAATAGAATGTGGTGGTCTTTGGTAAGGTGAAAATGTGGCCATGTAAAAACAGACATGGAAGTCAAAACATTAAAGCCTATCTAGGAAGTATGTTCCAATGAGTCTGACTAATACTAATTAGAGACTCTTTGTCAAGCTCTCTTTCCTCAAGGAGATTCTCCTTAATCTTTCTAGACCAGAGCAGGGTCTTTTGTGTTCTCAAGGCATCCTGTAGTTGCCCATTGATAGTGACTTTTCTATTGTCTTCTAATGTCATTATTTGACATTATGTATTTGTCTGTCTCCCTAATCTTTGCCTAGCACTTTAGGGTATCCCCCATGAACTTTCAAGAGATTGTACTCTTCATTGATCTCTACTTTACAGTTTTGCGAGGGCCAGTTGAATAACTGGTAGATGTTGGGAGAGTAAATATGGAAAGTATGCCCTCTGGATAACTCTGCAGATATATAACTGGTATGGGAACATAACACTGCTTTCAGGAGCCAAAGGGCTTCTTTGTAAGGTTCTATGCGTACTGTACTCCATTTTTCTAGCCTTCGACCATCAACTCTGTAAGGACTGCAAGTCCAGCACCTTTTTTTCTTGCTTCAAGTACTTCAGACACATAAGAGCTAGGGCATGATACTGCAGAATTTTGGTCAACTTATCTGGACTTTGTGTGAAAAGAGAAAAAGTACATTAGCAATGGGGTGCCATTCAGCTAATATTCTTGGAACATGACTGGCCTCCTAAGGCCATTTGCCAAGCAGAATGATTATGACTAAATATAACTTTCTACCCTCTAAGTGGCTTTCAGCAGATAGGATCCAGCAGGACATTGCATGTTATGAAGTAGCCCCAGGGTAGCAGACGTCAACAGCCTTGTTCGATTAATCCTTGGAAACACAGTCAGAATTCATGGGGAACTTGTTGAAAGTTGATCGACACCTCTTTAAAGGTGAAATTCTTTTCTGTTCCCATTAAGTGTTGTTGAGGCCATTAGCAGAAATTGGAATAGAGAAATATGACCTTTCATGTGATAGATTCAGAGGCTGAGAAGATGGACGAGATGGAAATAGACTGGCGGCTTATAATAAGCATCTGGGTGGGGAGTGATAACTAAAGATTGGAAACTGACAAATGAGTCAGACTGACAGTGATCAAAGACAGAGAAGGATGGTGTGCAGTTTGCATGAAGGGATGATGGGAAAGAGAAAAGAGATCATCAATAATTCAGCAGGGTTGCCTCCCCTGGGGACTGGATACAGATTACTCAGAAAGGGGCTAAAGTTTCCTAAGAAGGAGCAAGGGAAACTTTTGGTGCAAGATGAAGAGATTGTTTTCCAGCTGTTGAGAGGGATGGATTGTATAGTGTTCTTCAAGGTATTAGGATAACTGAGGGATATACTCCAAGGAGGAGTCAGGAGGTCGGAGACATCTGTTCATTGTAGTGTAAAGTTACTGAATGATTCCCACCCCCTAGTCCCACAGTTGGTTTTATTCTTCCAAGCGACTAATATAAAATTTCTTTGAAAGCTATCAAGCTATAAGGAATTCTCATCATGGCCATTCAACTGAATCAAATGTCAAAGAATATTGCTCTAAGGAAGTATGTGAAATTTTAATTATTTCCTCTGGTGGAGGTGAACTTGTTTGCAGACAATCTTAACAGCAGTGCTTGGATGATTTATCTTGGACGTCGGAGACATACATCATAATATTTTGATTGGGGGAAAGTGGAATGAGATGAGATGTTTATCAGCACAGAGAATGTGACTTGCAGTTCCCTGATACTTTGGCTTTGGCTCGAATCATGAAACCCTGACAATTAGAGGAGGGGAATCACCAGGAAGCAGTGAGTAAAAGACCAGGGAGACTGTCTGCTGCAGAGACGTCTAGAATCTCAAAGCCAGGAGAGATGTTTGAGAGTTGGCAGTTTTCTACCTATGGGCCTGAGTTGCCATTAAAAGGCAGTTAATTTTCCAGGTCCCACCAGTGGATCGAGGGCTGGAACAGAGTTGTCATTCTCATACTGACTCTTGGATAGGTGCTAAGCATTTTACATGAAGTGTTTCATTTAACCCTCCTGAATACCCTGTAGAGTTAGATACTATATTGCCTTCATTTTAGGGTTGAGAACAGGATAAGGAAGAGTACCAATTTGGTCAAGGTCACATTTTTAAGTAAAACACAAAACGTGACATTAAGTTCAAAACACCTATACATGGGGCCAGTGTGCAACACTTCTCTATGCATGAATGAAGAAACCTGGGGCTGTGAGAAGGAAACAGATGTGATCTTCTGCCCAATGTGCATAGCACTATTTGTGGAGGGGATTCAGTCTAATTACAACAAGGTGATTGGTCTATTAACTGACCAGTTCACGTTTCAAATTCCTTTACATCACTTGTCCTGTCTGAACAGTACTTTCCTGCATCTCCTGACATTGCATATACTCCTCCCAAATTATCAAGCTTACTTGTCTAAATGTGTCCCTCAAAAGCTGTGATGAAAACTTAATCCCTTGAACAGCAGTGCTAGGAAGTGGGAGGATGTCCTTAACATGGATTAAAGTTAATTATAAAAAGCCTTGAGGCTGAATGCTTGATCTCTTGATCCCTCTTGCCATTTAGACTTCTGCTATGGGTCACACAGCAAAAACTCCCTCTCAAACCACAAGTATTACCTCAAGTTTGAACTTTTATAGACCTCAAAAATATGAGGAAATACATTTCTGTCCTTCGTAAAGTAGCCAATCCGTCGTATCCTGTTTTAGCTGGGCAAGATGAACTTAACAAACATCTACCACAAACTGTACATAACTATTTCTCTCCAAATGAATCAAATAATTAAACGTTACTAATGTCAAATACAAAACTTTTAGAAGGCAAGGCAAAGACAATTGTCATCCTTTTAAATTTGGTGATCCAGTTATCATGGCACCTTGTGGATTTGTTTTGGTTTCCTTGTTAAAAAAAAACTTTTAAAATGTTTCTCTGGATATTTCATTTCCCAGATTTAATTTCAAAGATCTTTTCATTAGTTTACTGTCTGTTTGAGGTGTTTCACGGAACAACAAATATAGTTGTATGGAAATGTCTTTGACAAATGCTCTGAGGCAAAAGGATTTCTATATGGACAGAACAGTTAAGCACCCCCCACCCCCACTTCAAAGGGACTCTATTCCAAGGCCTCTACAGACTGCAATGACAGTGCTGTGGAAATCATTGCTCAAGGAGGTCCAGTCTCTTTCTGCTCCAAAGGTTTTCATTGTCACTGTAAATATAGACTATGGACTTTCAGAACTACTTTGGAGCTAGGGTGTATGAGATTGGACCTGGGCTAGACACAATACCACAAATATCACAAATATCCTTATTAAGATCTTCCACCATTTTGTGTGGATAAATTCACCTAATCTTGTTGTAAACCCTTGGCTTCTTCTTCTTAGGGGAATATTGATTAGGGCAAATGTTGCTAATTTTCTCATTGCCTTTTACCTAAATAAATAAATAAATAAATAAATAAATAAAAGATTTGAGAAGGCACCTTCGTTTTTGTTTTGTTTTGTTTTGTTTCTTTGCACATGGTTTCTTTTAGTTCTTTGAATCTATTTCTAATTGCAGCCTTGAAGTCTTGGCTAAATTCAACTCTGGAGCACACTCATGGTTTCTAGGTGCTTGCCTTCTCTTTTGTACTTTGTCATCTCTTTTCTGTTTATTTCCTAATTCTTTTTGTTGAAAATTGGGCATGTAAGGTAATATATTGCATCAACTAGATATTGATTTCTGTCTCCCGTTTCCAAGGCTTACTTTTGCTGTTACATTCTTGTTTTGTGGTTTAATTAAACTATTATGGTGAGACCTCAGTATGAAGTCTCCACATTGATATGCAGAGATCACAGCTTCCACTGCAAGCATCATCACTTCCGGATGGTGGTGTCTTCCTCAGAGCTCTTTCAGTGACTTTCTCTGTTCCTGATCTTTCAGTTAAACTGAAATGTGCCTTTGTGCCAATCACACCCAGATGTTAGGCTTTGTCACCTGCTGGGCAGGGCTTGCTTTATTGTTTTTGAACGTGTCCTGGGGCACCAATTGTTCAACAGTCAAATCCAATTAAATTTGGTACTCTTCCAACTTGTAGTATTTGAGGTTTGTTCAGATCTCAGGAGGGCTTGTCATCATTGTCTCTTTCCTTGGCTCTCCTCAGTGAAGTCATTTATTTGTGGTTTAAACTGTGGCTTTTAATTAACAGACTTCTCAGCAGCTTCTTAATTGTTTACCACCAAATATGCCTTGTTACAGAGAGTTACTTCAGTCTGTTCAGATAAAGCCAGCTTCTTTAGGAAGAGCTTTGGAGACCTTTGTTTAAAGGTCTACCCTTGTTGCTGAACCTGAAAAATAGCCTATCTGAGAGTCACTCTTTATAGTTGGGTGTTGAGGCATTGTTTCATTTTTCTTGGGATTGTGTTCATTGCTTTGTGACTGGGATAGTTGGAAAAGGTAGTAGCCTGTAGTCTTCTCAACTTGGGTCTCCTAGGGCTGGAGCTCTGCCTATGGGTGATCTGGATTAAAGGCATCTGGTGGACCAGTAATACTCAGCCTTGGGAGTAGAAGCTCTTCTCTATGATGAAATCTGATGGAAGGAAGACACATTTCACTATCCTTCTTGACCATGATTGTGGTTGCCAGGAGCTTGTGAGGTGGAGGGCAATGGTGGCTGGTAGCTCATCTCTCTTAGTGATCTCCCTTGACTGGTGGCTAAGGGCCATAGCCTGTGTTCTCTGCCAGGCCTACCTAGAAGGAAGTTTCTTTTTTAATTTTTATTTTTTATTATTGTGTATTTGTAAGATGCATGCATTCAGTCAGACTCAGCTAGAGAAGGAAAGAAGAAGCAGCTCATGGCTCAGCTGCATAGATTTCTTTTGTTCTTGCCCAGATTAAATAGATTCATTTAGTAAATATTTCTTTCTTTCTTTCTTTCTTTGTTTTTTTTTTTAGAGGAATAAAGGTTTTATTTCAGCTTAGACTTCCAGGTCACAGTCCATCATTGAAGAAAGTCATGACAGGAACTCTATGCAGGAACTTGAACAGAATGCCATGGTGAAAGCTGCTTGCTTACTTGCTCATAAAATCATGATTAGCTAGCTTTTAGTAAATATTTCTTTACTTTAAGCAAATTTATCAGGCTTTGGGCAGTTGGCAGTTTTTAACTGAATTTACTATATTTAAAAATGTGCAAAAAGATCTAGAAATTTCATGGATATTACGTAAAATATAAATGTACTTTTTCCTTACAATCATTTGTTTGTTGTGTTCGTAAACATGTGCACATGTGCACGTGTACGTGTTTATTAGATTGCATGTGGAGGTTAAAGGACCACCTGTGGGAATCAGTTCTATCCTTCTTCCATGTTTGTCCCGTGGATTGAACTCAAGATTGTTGGGCTTAAAAGCAAGCATCTTTACTTGCTGAACCATCTTTACCGCCCTAATGAGTTTTAACAATTTTAACTCAATGTAACATGGGCATTGCAATCATGAACATAGAGTAGCTGTGGACACTTGCACACACCTGGGCCCTATAGCATTCAGTCATGGATATGGGTGAGGCTTCCTGAGGGTACTCTAGAAGCTATTGGTAGTTGCTGGTTGCTGGGAGAATGGCTGCCATTGTCTTCAGTTGTAGCCATCAGAAATTTGCCCAGACTCCAGTAAATAAGCTATTACCCATACTTGTACAAGCAGCCGTAATTCAACTCAGGACTTATAAAAATATCTGAAAGTGCTTCTTCTACTTAAAAATGGATATCCCTATGGTCATTGAATTTTTGATGCCCATCTTTCTCTATAACCTAAAGAGGATACTGAGTTCTGAGAAAACTGTTACTTGCCTATATCAATATCTTGCCTATCCTGATATGGTGTGTTAAGAATGGCACTTGGTCTCTGAGTGTTCCCTGACAAAAACACGTGATTACAGTTTAATCACCAGGCAAACATCAGGCAAGTATCAGTTAACAGGCATTACACAAAATCTACAAAACATGTCTACAAAAATGTTTAAACCGGCATGAGAGTATATGCCAGTAATCCCAGCACTAAGCATGTAGAGGCAGGAGGTCCACAAATTTAAATCCAGCCTGAGCAAGAGAGTAAGGTCTTGTCTGAAAAACAAAACAAAACAAAATAACACAACCCCCCAAACACAAACAAAGCAACCTCCCAAAACTTTTTAGGTTAAAACAAACAACAAACAACATGAGAAGTCTGAGAAACATTCATAAAAGTATGCAAAACCTAAGAGGATATTCTGGATAAACATCCTGAGGGATCCTGGATAAAATCCTGAAAGAGAAAGGGACATTAGCTCAAAATTAATGAAAACTGAATAGATTATGAATTTTACTTCGTTAATTGTAACAATAGACCATACTAGTGTGGGATGTTAACGACAGCGGGAGTTGTGTGGTGTGTCTATGGAAGCTCCCGCTACTATTTAGAGCAGTTACAATACTAAAACATTTTGCAAATTTTAATTTTAAAAAGCCCTCTAGCTTAAGCAGATAAAGCTGGTCTGAGAAGGAATAAACTCAGCTACACTGAATGTTTAGATCCAGAGTGCAGAATCGAGGCTCTATTCATTTTTTGTTTGTTTGTTTTTGAAGCAGGTTTTTTTTTTTTCATTTCTACTACATGGTCCCTAAACTCTGTATGTATCCAAGAATGAGCTAAGGTATCAAACACAGGGCTTTTTGAATTCTAGAAACTACAATTTAAGTAAAGCAATATATCAAGCCCCAGAACTCTATTTTTTTGTTCAATGCTTTGTTTTTAATAATTTCTCCTAAGGAAAATAACTGGTATATTAATTTTTTTTAAAACAGCAACATTCTAAATGACCACCAGAGGGCAGCATCTTCCCATATTTGTGAGACTGGCCAATGTTTTGTGTCACAGACAGGCATACCCTATGTCCTTTGAATTAAATGTAAATGTTATATACATTGGTATAATAAAGCAAACGTGTAAAATTTTGTCAGAATAAGAGATGGTGAGCAGGGGGAGGGGGAAGGAGGGAGGGAACAGGCGTTTGTTCTTGTTTTTTTGGGGGGGTGTTTTTTTTGGAGGGGAAACTGGAAAAGGAGATATCGTATGACATGTAAATAAAGAAAATATCTAGTAAAAAATGAGTTTGCAAATTCATTCCATTATGGACCATTTTTCAGGGTTATTATTTATTTATTTTTTATAAATGATAATAGTGTTTTTACACTTGGAGATCTGTTAATAAAAATAGAGCTTATATTATATAGGTTATAAAATATGTTTCTGTTGGAATATTATATAGTAGTTAGATAAATCATGCTTTTGTGACTATTTAATTGAAATGTTCACACATTCAGATAAGAAATATAAAGAAATATTTGCATATGTAACACCACCTATATTATCTATGTTTTGGTATACTTTGGAAAACAACAATAGAGAAACTAGATGGTTAATAGTGGTTATTTCCGAGATTTGAGGTTAAAAGAGATCTTAGTTTCTGCTTTCTGGACCTATAGTTTCCTAATGTCTACACATAAAATATATTATTAAATTAACCAGAAAGGAATGCATGTCAGAGCCTGTATTTTGTGAGCCAATGTTGTCCTCATATATTCTCAATTTAT
This sequence comes from Hylomyscus alleni, assembly GCA_019843855.1. NCBI lineage: Eukaryota > Metazoa > Chordata > Mammalia > Rodentia > Muridae > Hylomyscus > Hylomyscus alleni. The sequence continues at coordinate 8,203 of JADRCC010161868.1, read as the reverse complement.
TTACTTTTTAAACGAACATTTATAGTTTTTAATGCTAAGTAATTTGATCTTTGAGAAGGGAATTATAAGATGCCCTGGATGGGCTTTCTTTTCCTATTTCTAAATGCATAGCCTCACTCTCCAGCAAGCCCCAAGGAAATGGTTGCAGGAAAAAAACCAAAAAACCAAAAAAAAAAAAAAAAAAAAAAAAACCCAACAAAAAAATAAAAACCAAAAAACCAACCAAACAACCAAACAAAACGAATACCATCAGGCCAGGCTGCTGCTATTCCTTTAGCTCCTGTTGAACTGTGGAGCCTGAGGGTCTGAGGTGACACTGAATAGCAAATCAGTGGGTTTTTTTTTCCTCTCTTGCCATGAGGGAAAAATATAGTTGTATTGGCCTTTGGCTAAATCTTTGTGGCAAGGTGACCTCTGGAAGACAGATGCCCTATCTTTCTGTGTGGGTTTTGATACAGCTTCTGGTTTCTTCCTACTAGGCAAGTACATGATACCTACTGGAGCTGGAGTCCGTACTCCTTCTCAGGGAGCTAAAAGGAGGTGAGCTGGCTGGAAGGTTTCAGGTCCCCCTGTGCAGGCATGGTGGCACTTACCCACAGTGAGGCAGGCACCAGCAGGTACCCAGAAAGGGTTCCCAGATTTAAAAAGAAAAAGAAAAAAAAAAACATCAGAAATTTCTCTCAGGTACTTAGTTCCATACAGAGCCAAAACCAAACCAAACCAAAACAAAAAACCAAAAATCTTCGAGATGCAGGTGACTGAGGACAGCTTGATGTCAGTCCAAGCTTTGCTAGTAACTCTGTGCCATCTTGAACACGTGTTTCCTCTCGGTAGACAAGACCTTTGTTGCCCTATTAAAAAGAAAGAAAGAAAACAAACAAACACAATAATCAGTTGGTCTAAGAAATTCTAGCTTCTTGCTGCACTTGTGATTATACTTCAACTCCATTGTGTGGAACCCATGGGTGGCTCAAAAAGACCAGGTCTCTATATCTTCTGCTCTCACTTGCTACTGCTTCTGCTCTTCTTCACTCTATTCCAACCACACCTGGGAAGCTGTGGACCATTTCTGTGCTTTCTCTGGAAGGCTGGCTTCTAGAATCTGGCTGCTTTTCACTCAGGTCTCAACTTAAGCATTGCCTTCTCTGTCTTGTGGAACAATGGAAGACATGCTTACTCCATGACTCTTGCCCTACAACCTTGTTTCATTTTCTTCTTAGAAACTATTGTGACTGCTTTGTTTGCTTTATAGTTGCCTTATTTACTGTCTGTCTTCCTTAGCTGACTCTAAGCTCTACAACAGTCAAGAACTCTGTAGAGCTGGTTCATTTCTGCATTCCCATTGATTCAAGCCATGCCTGCCAGACAGTAGTTATAGAATGGGTAGAGAAACGATAACCATCCATTTAATAAACAACTACAGGGCACTTACCTGGTGGTAACACTTGTTCTAAGTACTTGAAAAATATAACCTCATTTAATTCTCACAATATCCCTCTGGTTAGTACTGTTGTTGTTCCATTTTAAAGAAAAAAAAGTTGAGGCAGAGTAAAACAGAAGGAGTTGTCCAAGATCATGCTATCTATAGCTTTCAGAGACTGTTGTTTTGAATCCTACTAATGATCCTGTAAAACTAGGTGATATTTTATCACAACTTAACCATGTTTATAGAGGAAATCAAGATGCATCCAAGTTAAGCATTTTTCCCAGTATTACATAGCTAGGTATGTGGCACAGAAGGATCTGGAAACCAGATTATCTGATGATAGAGTACTACTCAATCAAGACTGAATGGTTATAGTTGGCTCATATCTGGAAGGGCACACATGATCTTTCTGTACAAAAGTCTGAAGGTCAGAGAGGCAGGTTTGGGACCCTCATATGTCACTTAGCTGTTTCAATGAATGGGGAACCTGGAAAGAAATTATGGTTAGTCCTATGGCCCAGCCTGCCTGGACTGTGATGGGGTGGGCTGGGCTTCTCTCAAGCTGGCTGTGCTCCTGCTTCCTATCGAGACCACTTCTTTAAGGATCCTGGTCAAAGAAAAATTGCTAAGGCCAAAGGAGTCTCAGCAAGATTTGTTGAGTCACTTTCAAGCTGTCCTTGTTCCAGGATCAAGTAGAGCCAATTGTGGGTTCCCTGTTCAGCTTGACAAGCATCATACAGGCCTAGGAAGGTTCCAAGAGAGATCTAAAGGTACAAACCAGTGTCTGAGATGCCTGGATGCATTCTGCTCTCTGGGCACAAGGACAGACTAGCAACATGGAGCACTCTGGAAACAACAGCAAACCCAGATGAAGGAGATGGCTCCCCCTATCAAGTACACACTTGAGTCGGTCAACCCAGGCAAATCATGCTCTAAGTAATACCTTTTATAGGTGCTTATCTAAAAGCTCTTCCTATTTCCTAAGTATGCACAGGACCACTGTACTGTGCAAAGCCAGAGGGTGCTGTTCATTTCACAGTCTTTGGAAATCGTGACTCTCGTGAGTGCGGGAAAGTGTACAGAGGCCCTCTCTGCAGTTCCTCCTTCATGTATGGGTCTTCTTTTGGATTCTTGCTTTTCTCAAAGACAGAGTTTCACTATGTAGCTCAAGCCGGCACAGAACTCCTGGAAATCCTCCTCTTCCAGCATCCTGAGCATTGGAATTGCAGAGGTTGGTCAAAATACCTGATAATTAGTCTTACTTTTAATTATGCCGCTCAGATGTGTCCAGTGTTTCCCTGTAGGTCCAGCTGTGACCACTGAGAACACCTTCAGTGCCATTTGCAAAATTAAGTACTTGGCTGCTGTCCCTTAACATTCATCAAGGTTAAATGATGAAGTTTCACCTCCCTCTTCAAACAATGTGTAGCAGTTAACCAGTAACCATGAAAAAAAGGGAGAGTTTCCATTTGTAAACATTAGTTACAAGATCACAGATATAAGACTGTAGTCCTTTAAAACCATGCTTTCTTGCTTAAAAATCAGCCACAGGATTTCTTCATAGTTTTCAATGTTAAATACACTAAATGTACTATTTATTAATTTTGCAGATTACTAAGAGCATAGAGACGTGTCCCCTTGCATGTGCTTTCAGAGTGTGTCACAGGCAGACAGAAAGTACCTATGCTTTCCCCAACCCATCTCTTGTCATGGTAGACAACTCTCACAGGAGTTTGATCACTCAGAGGTTTGATCATTTAGGCTCACTAGGGATTGTCTCTGAACAGGATAATATTGCTAATTGTGTTTACAATGAAATGTCTGAATAAGTAAATGGAACCTTTTAACACTTGATTAATAACTATTAAGATCTGCTGAAACAGGATGTTAGGCTAGGTACAGCTGGTTATGAATAACAACAACACATGTCTACCATGTACCAGGTACCTGTGAGAGTGCTTATACACATTAACTCTCCATTTGCTCAATGCCCGTGAAAGAAAAGGGATGATGGTCTCCATTTACAGATATGCAATCTGAAAATGGGGGAAAGAAAGTGTACATGATAAATGATAAAGCAATGAGGTAAATATTTCAGGTCCATATCTACTTGGAAGATTTAGAGACCTTATTAACCTGGATTAAAATGTTGTGCTACAATAAACATTAAGTCTTTTTGGAGATGAAATCTTTGTTGCTCAACCGCAGCCAAGTGGTTGATCTTGCTATAAAGTGTTACTCAAATTCCTGGGCTGTAATCCTCTTGTCTTTCTCCACAGAGTAGCTGGGACCACAGATAGGTAGGTGTCATGATGCCTGGCTTCATTAAATTGTGTCTAATCCATTTTATGACTTCCCAATGGCTTTGCGATACCATTTTTCCTCTCCTGACTTTGGGGTGCCAAGAGAGAAGGGATTCCAAAAACAGTAGTCCTTAAACATCACTAGACAGTAGAGCAGTAGTTCTCAATTGTCCTAATGCTGGAGCCCTCATTTTTTTTTGACTCTCAATCCTAAAATTATTTTTGTTGCTACGTCATAACTATAATTTTGCTACTGACTTGAATCACAATGTAAATATCTAATACGCAAACTATTTGAGATGAGACCCTGGTAAAAAGGTCTCTCTACCAAAGGGATCATGATTCAGAGGTTGAGAATCACTACATTAGAGCATCATGAACATGTTGCAAATCAGAGGCTGAATGGGTAGCATAGGGACAGAGAGAGTGCTGGGCCAGTAGAGCAGAGCCCTGAACATCTTGCCGTGACCATCAGCTGATTATCAGGAACTTTCAAGAGAACCTAGCCCCATCAGAGTTCTGTGGTGTGTCATTTTATTTTTAAATCTAGGTGGAGTTTTAGTGTATAGTTCAGGTTGGCCTTGAACTTGTTGCTATTCTCCTTGATGCCTTAGCTTGCTTGATCTGGTGCTTTTACTGGACAGAAGTGTCCTGGACTTTAACTTCATTTCTTTATGGAACACTTTCCTGTTAAGCTCCCCATGTTTGCAGCACAAACTATTACGGTATAGTAAAAGAGAACAGGAATTCTCAGAGACAGTTCTTTAAGTCCTTCTGATGTTCCCTCCAACCCAGGATCTTTGGAAGCTCAAATATGTCACTTTATCTTTCTAGCCCTTTAGTTCGTATATGGTTTGGTTGGGAGATTAAACCAACATCTCAGTCAGTGTCTTGCTCACAATTAACTCTCAATAATGAATATAATTCTTATTCCTACTCAGCGCCCACATTTCTGCCCTAGACAACCCGACATTTTTCCTATGACTCATTCTCCATGTTAAATTGTATCAGTCCCTTGAGGAATAGCTCTGTAGCTACCAATTGGTGTTAACCCTGATCTCTCTGCCTTCCGACAGCGGGGAAGTTCCATTTTACCAAGTATGAATCTGCCTGACCCTTTCCTGGATCCCACCCACACAAGCACAAATATAGATATATCTTTGGATCTATGGGGATTTGTATCAAAATCCCTGAGATGCCAGAAACCGTGTGTCTAAGTCCTGTTTATAACATGGCATAATGCTCTCCTGGTACCCCAACATGTATTATACCACTTCTAAATTGATTTCAATAAATAATATGAGGAAACATTGCATAAATAATTGCTATTTTATATTGTTTAAGGACAAAATGAAACAAAATGTTCCTACATGTTCAGAACAGACTTAATTAAAACTAATTTCAATCACCAACTGCAAGGGTGGTCAAGGTGATAGTACTTCTATACCATGCATGAAAAACACAATGAAGAATCTCAACATAATGAGATTCCTGACCCAGACTTACACCATGCCAGCAGACCCTAAAGATCAAGGAAATGTATTTAACTGAAGTCCAGACTACAGGCAAACATGTACAAACAATTCATGTCCCTACCATATTTTATACTGCACATATAGCAATTTGTCATTATCAAATGTAGACAAAGTTTTATTTACATTATGAGCAAGTTCATATCTAACATACAGCCTCAATGAGTAAATACTGTTGTATTGTATTCTTGATATTTGTTATTTTTGAGACAGTCTCTCTATGCAGACCAGGGTGGCCTGCAACTTGTCATCCTCCTGTCTCAACAACCCCAAGTGCTGGGATTAGAGGCAAATGTCACTAGGCTCAGCTCAAGAACAGATCGTAAATAATCTCAACCATGCATGCATGCACGCACGCAGGAGTACACACACACACACACACACACACACACTCCTCTCTCTCACACCCACACCCACATAAACTCCTCTCTCTCTCTCTCTCTCTCTGTCTCTGTCTCTGTCTCTGTCTCTCTCTCTCTCTCTCTCTCTCTCTCTCTCACACACACACACACACACACACACACACACACACACACACCACCACCACCACCACCACCACCACCACCACCACTCTGATTACTGAGAAAATGTGTGTGTGCTAACGAACTTGCTGGTAATAATCATTTTAAAGTAGTCATTTATGGTACACCAGATTGACACATCATAGATCTTCAGTTTCTACAGTTTTGTTTAATTTTATACCCCAAGAAAGCTGGGGAGTTGACTCTGGGATCAGACAAATTTCTGTTCAAACTGTGTCTTGGTTACTCACTATGTTTGTCATTTTGAAAGAGGCATTTAGATTCTGCAAAAAGCATGTGCTTTACCAGTTAATGGCAATAATTCTAACCCCATCTAATTCTCTTATTCAACTCTGTTTATTAAGCTCCCAACTTCATGACGAATGCTGTGCTAGGCCTGGGAATACAATAAAGAGCAGGGAGATTAGCATGAATCATCACTCCATAAAGGTAAAATTGCCGCTTTTAAAAACACTGACAAGGTACATGGTCTTATGAGACAATATCTGGCTTAGACACGGAAGTAATATTGACAGGACTTACTTGGTGATGTATTGAAGTTAGAAGTTAAGGCAGGAGAATGAGTCAGGAATCGTTGTCTGCTTGCTGGATGACAGCAGGTGTCATCCATCAAGCCCCAAAGCGTTGGAAGGGTCAGGTCTGAGGAACAGTTATGGCCGGGGGAGGGTACATGACATGCGTAACAACAGAAATTCCCAACTATATCTAAGGGAAATTTACATATTTTGTCTCATTCAATTAAATCATAATGGCGATTTCCTTATAATTATTATATTTCTTTTTAAGGAATGGAAGCAGTCTCAGAGGATTGTCCTGAATCATACAGTTAGTTAGGAGCAGATCCCAGATTAACTTTCATTTTGTAGCTCAAACATATGCTTTTTCCACTACGTCACCCTGTCAGACCTGGCAGAGCCAACCAAGAAAGGGAAGGCCAGCTGGACTGATGGCAAGAAGTCTAAGAAGGCAAAATGTGAAGGAGGAGTAGAAAGGGGGAAATGAGGCAGAGGCAGATCTTTCTAATTCTAATTCTAATTCTAATTCTAATTTAATTCTAATTCTAATTCTAATTCTAATTCATAGCAAAGATACAGGGAATTCTCTCCAGAGCTTGATTAAGATCTATTTGGAGAAGTGTTGAACAGGCCAAACTAAGGTTCACATTTCATAACCTCTCCCAGATTTTGGCCCTGATCTCTGAGGTAGTGGAGTGAGTGAGGAAGCTATGAGGAGACTTATGAAGTGGCTCAAGGCCCAGAGCTAAATTTGAAGTTAGCACAGGGATTTCAGTCAGAAGAGTCAAGTTTCCAGAGCTGTGGCTATGTCCAGCAGCTGAGGCCCCATAGAGGGTAGAAAGTTGGCCTTTCCTGGCTAGTGCTTTGGCCCCCACCTTCCTGTCACCTGTTCCATGCCACTGGCGTTCTAGGAAGCAATGACAGCCACTTTCTTGGCTTGAGGTTTCTCATACCATCATAAACAGGGTTTTGTGGGGCACTGAAGGATTGAGAAACACACATAGGTGGATGTGGTTGCTACCAGCCTGCTTCCTTCAGCATCTCACCAGCTCCCTCAAACTAGATGTTATCTTCTTCAAGCTTCCCACTACATCCAATTCTAGTTTCTGTCCTGTAGGGCCTGACTGAGACAAGCTCAAAGTTAGGGACCCCCAGTAGGACTTCCATTGTCTGTACTATGAGTTTCTGGATGATAACTATAGCCTCTGGGTTATGGCATATCCATACGGACTAGAGTTTTGTGTGTTAATCCTAACCTGTAGATTCTTAAAACTGTCTTGTACATATTTAATGTGTACCATATGAATATATGTAATCTGTAGTGAAATGATTGTTGTAGTCAAAGAAGTTAATATGCCTGTATTCTCACAGTTCTTCTTTCCTGTGATAGGAGCACCTTCCATTTACCATCCGAGCAAATTTTCAGTGTGCAGTAGATTATCTCTAACAACAGTACCCTTGCTGTATATTAGATCTCTAAACATATTCATCCCATTAAACTTCAGTCTTGTATTCCAGGACCCCCCCACTAGTCTCAGATGGCCATCTTGACTGCATGTATTATCTCTGTTTGCATATACTAATTTTTTCCAATGAAGCATTCCAGATACGAGACTGTGTTATTTATCATCCTGTGTCTGGTTGTTGAGCTTAGAGTAATGACCTTCATTTTCCTACCATGTTGAAAGAACCCCCCCCTTTAATAAAAAAGGTGGAAAGTATTCCTCTCTAAGTGCCACAATTTTCTTATTCATCAGTTGATGAAGATTTAGATTGTTCCCATACTATAACTACTGTGAATAGTTCAGCATGAACATGGGAATGCAGGGAACTCTGTGGTACTGATTTCATTCTGGGTGGTTCTTTTACTTTTTGTAACTTCTAT